>JAGXCT010032682.1:0-11165 GCA_022495035.1 Philopotamus ludificatus
TTAAGGTCAATTTAGATATTTTATAAATCTATAATACATTGCCGAGCGAAATAAATGTCAATGATCTTTAGTTGACAAGGAATTTTGTAAAAAGGAGCGATTTAAAGGAAACGCTATAGGAGGGCTGACTGTATAAATAGATCTTAATGAAGATCATACAACTATCCTTAATTTACAACCCCAACCATGAAGTAAACAGGTAGAAGAGGCGATTAAGTCGCATCTGAATTCGTATATGAAAAAAAAATGATATGCAAAAGTTGGCCAACCCTGATAAAGAACAATTAACCGTCTTTAAAGGAATTTGTGGTCAGGAGCCGTGTCTAGAAGGGACTATCTGACGATCAGTGATGATGGTATGGAGAAGTTAGGAGTTGCAGGAACTTGAGAAGTAGAAGCACACGACTGATTTATATACACTTCATTCAGGATCTGAAGAGTAAGAGATAGAGGAAGCTCATGTTTCATTTACTAAGGAAATCTTTTCCAAATGTCAAAACTTTGGAGAAAAGTACAACGAAGCCCAAACAAGTTGTATTGACATCAATGGAATAACCAGATAATGTCAAGAACCAGATAACCTGAAGATCCTCAACCAGATCCAAGTTCTGGGAGCTTCTGTAAAAAAACGTAAAATACTTTGGACACATCATTCGTGGACTAAAGTATTGCCTTCTGCAGAACACCATGGAGTGAAAAGTATAAGGTATCAAGATGAATCACTTTCCCTTTTGCATAAGTGAGAATTAAGGACGTATACCGAGGTACCACTGTAATTATACGATGACATTAAACATATGAATTATGATGCAACTAGATAGATTGTGATCAGATTTCGTCGTTGTGCTAACGAGAAGAAAGTGACGGCTCGTAAAAATCACGGATTCTGAACCCTGCCGCTCCCGGGCCCTCCTCTCTAATGGAGCTCAATGATGGATGATCCCATTCATTACGGCCAATTGTACATATCATTCAATTAAGCAACAATCTTGGTACTCTTCAACATGAAGAAAAACATGTAATAACTGAAATTCGGCCTCTACTTAGAATATAATTCAATATTTTTTTGGAAATTTTGAATGAAATCACGCTCTTCATTCGATGCGTTAAAACATAAAACTTTTCCATTAGGGTCAAATGATTAAAGTATACACAAGTAGCGGCGGTAGAGGTCGTCGGTGCTGTGGGTGATCGACATGGCGGAGCAGTGCAACGACCATGGAAAAAAATTGAGCAGATCAACATGATTCGCATGGCCGAAGGTATCAATTATGATCGTTCCATCAAGAGTTGGTTGTGCAGGAGGATGTGTTGAGCTGGCCGCCGGAGACGCGGTCGAGGAGCGTCTGCACAGTCATGGCGTATACCGCAGAGCTAATTGCGAAATGCTGAAACAAACCACGATCAGCGGCGACAATTAGGTGGGCCACCTTTGACCTCAGGCAAACGGTGACCCCGGGGTTCAGGCTGATCACGTGCCGTGCGGCAATCCAATGGAACGACTGCTGCCATGCCGATAATTGGTACACAGGCGTCCCTCGATTTGCGCGGTTTTATAAATAATGAGTTGTTAAATAACGTTTCATAACACAGTAGAAAACTATTCGTGGATCTGGTATTATGCACAGTAGCGCGCCGAAAGCATCCGGCGCCTGTGTGCGCCGCACAATTTGGCCATATGGACGGCGCGCCTCTGATTCCGCAGATAATTTTGGAGCGAAAAGTGTAAGATAAACAGTGGTTGGGAAGAAAGAAGCTATCGTGACTTCGCAATATTCGCAAACCGAGTTGAAAGTTTTTTTAAAAAAAAACCTTTAACCCTTTATAGGGCAAATGCTGATTGATTGAAATTGATTAATATATTAACCAGTCACTTTAAGGTCTATACTTCCATGAGCGCCCATAGAAATGTCAACCTTAGTACCGTAATATGTTATCGAGAACGCTCTTTGGTTAATTTATTCTTATTGACAATAAGTATTGTTAATACAATAAAAAATAAAAAAAATCCAAAATAATTAATTTGCCCTATAAAGGGTTAAAAAACGATGAATGCGGGAACGTAGATTGCGTTTTCATTGCATTATAAAATGTTTCTCGAAATGTATAATATTTTTTTTAATGTAATAATAGTAGTGATAAGTAAATAAAGGCATTTAATATAAAAAAAATGGGTACAAATAAAAAACGTCCATAAAACCTGTAGAAAAAGAAATGTTAAATATTGATATTTTTCAAGATTTCTTCTCAATTAATATTATGATAAAATTTGTTAAAACATTCTCTCTATGCGTATAACGGATTTCTCGCCACAGAACTAGTACGCAATGAGAAGGAAACCCCTAAACTGATGACCGACAAACGATCTAATTTCGATACTCTCACTCTTCTTCTTTCTTCTCGTGATGAAAGGATTGCTATTAACACAAATTAAGGCAAACCCTCTCATACTTGCCTGGACACAGTCGGGGGGGGGTAAAATCCAATACCAACAGTGGTAGAAGATACACGTCCAATGCAAACAATGGCCAAGAGAGGGAAAACTCTCATGGCTGGCAAATGATAATTATCGTTTTTCTTATTAAATATTCATGAATATTAATTTTATCAGATTTTCAGTATCGAAAAAACGCGTGTTTTGTGTTTATATCTCATCTTTGAGAATAAGAAGTAATCACAGTGAGCAATATTTGGCGTATACAGAGGCTGAAGCATCATGATCGCAATTTTTATACAAAAAAAGTCATTAAACTCTTTCAACAACCAATAATAAATATGCATATATTAAACGGAAAAAACGAACATCTGGAGTATTATAGATCCTCTCCGTTAATTAAAAATAAAAAATATTTATTACTTAGGATTCAGAATACAGAAATGCAATAGGACGTCGCACCGGTTCGTGAAGTCAATGGGCGATGCCGTTCCGTTTCATGAATAAATCAAAAGTTTTCCTCCTGCTTCGTATATTAATAAAAGAAAATTCTTGCAATTACACGCCAATTCTAATTATAGCCTATGAATATTTATTTGAACCGGAACGCTGCACCGGTTCGCAAAATTCGCGAACAATACCGTACCGTTTTGCGAAAAAAAAAAATTCTAATGAAATTTTTCATTTAATTTATAATACCATATGTTTCTTTGAAAAAAAAAACCATAGCGTTTTTGAAGGCCATTTAATTAGCGAGTGGGTGTGAAAGCAAATTTGTAAATTAAAAAAAAAACAAAAAAAAGATTATACAGCAACTTTCTATATATATGTATGTGAATATTTTTATTTACACTTTTGTTTAAAAAAAACTCGATTTTTAACCGTGTAAATAGTCGAAACGATGTATATTAATTATGCAAAGCTTATGAATCATTTTTCGCGATATTTCATAGAACATTCATATGCACGTCGTGGGACGTGAGCAGTTCTTATTGGCGACAACACCAATTCTGCATGAAATCATTGTTGTTAACGTGTGACTCACGTAATCCGTTCGCGGATTAATTCAATACTTAAATGTTAATCTTCCAGCTAAAAGTTAACAATTTACGTTCTGATAATTCATTTTAATCTAACGTGCATTTAAATGCTGATTGTGTTTTTAATGACAATGATTAAAACATAATCTTCTGAGGTCAAGGACTAACCATCATCTTCTCGGCTAATGGTCGATCGTGTCGCGTTATAAAATCTATAATACAATAACAGACGTTGATTAATCTATATATGATATAAGAAGCGGGGGACAATATAGCAAAAAAGCATAATTACCATATAAAATCATTAACAATTTTTTCAGCATCCTGATCGAATGTTAAATGCATTACATAATTCTATAGACGTTGTGCAATCATTTTATGTATGATTAAATTAAATAAACATATAATGCGAGCCTTGAATGACACATTTAAAATAAAATAATAATAATAAAAAAAAACAAGAAGAGATCTGTTTAGTATGAAATAAATATACGTCTGAAAATATCGAAAAATTACAGGCTTCTCTGTCATGTGTGTCACGAAATTGTCAAATATCACATAGAGATATGACAAAAAAAAAAATATGATCAAAGTGTTAGTGGTGGCTGTCACTGTCACCGTGGCGACACACTAATGAAAGGCTGTCGAGTTCTTTGATCTCGGATGAAACAAATCGAAAAATGAATCTTTCGGGGCCGCTGGTTGGCGATATCACAATATGTGAACGGATCGCTTTCTGCATTGAATTGATCGTATGCGAAAAATGTGCCAATTCTATATTATTATTGTTTCGTGTGAGAACGTATTCAGTTTTTCAGCATCTCGCCATATGGGTAAATTTTTTTTAAAGGTCGACTTGCACTCGAATCGAAACGCCGGTTGCAACAATGGACGGAGATGCTAATGAGGAAGTGTATCATCACATCCAAGACGCCATTGCATCCTTTCGTTGGCGATATTGGATTTGACATCTTGTGTGGGAAATGTTAAATGCATAATAGGCTGTCTAATTCTTTGCAATATTAAAAAAAAATGCAATTAAACCTCAGTCATCAATTCGGAGAATCCTTAAATTTTATAAAATTCTATTAAGAATTGCTACCATTTCCATGTGCAATCAAAACGATATATATATATTTATCTTGACATATGTCATATTGACATATTGGCTATCGCTTACTATATAATTCACTATTGAAAAGGTTTCAATTTTTTAGATAAGCTCGCTTATCTAAATGTTTATACAAAATTAAAAATTGTAGAAAGAATATTTTAGCATTTTTTTTTGTTCTATTGACACACATGACGTATTTTGACATTTGTTCCCGTATTCAATGCTCACTATATTATTGGCTATCGAAAACGTCTCGAATTTTTAGATAAGCTAACGCGATTTATTTAGAGAAAAAATGAAAAATATGGAAATAATATTTGAGCAAAACAATTTTTATTGCTCTATTGGCACACATGACGTATTTTGACATTTGTATCTATAATAAATGTTCATTATATTATTAGCTGCTCGAAATTTTTCAAATGTTTAGATAAGCTAAGCGATTTATTTGGAGAAATATGTGGAAAGAATTTTGAGCAAAATAATTTTTGTTGTTATTGGCACACTTGTTCCTGACGTATTTTGACATTTGTAGCCATATCAAATATTCATTATATTATTAGCTGTCGAAAGGGTTTTAAATCTTTCGATAAGCTTGGCGATTTATTTGGAGAAAAAATGAAATATATGGACAGAATTTTTGACCAAAATAATTTTCGTTGTTGTATTACCATACATGACGTATCATGACATTTGTAGCCATAATAAATATTCATTATATTATTGATCTATTGGCACATATTACGTATATTGACATTTGTAGCCGTGTTAAATAATCCCTACATTATTGGCGATTGCAAAGGTTTAAATTCTTTAGATAAACCGGGCGATTTATCAGAATTTTTGACTAAAAATAAACATCTTTATGTTTCCTCAGCCTTTGTATTCGTCAGACATGACACCTTGCGACATCTCTCTATTCCCGAAGATGTAAAAAAATATGAAAGCAAAACGTTTTACCAACGTTGACGAAATACAGACAATTCGGCGCTGACCAAATAGATGCCGACAATTCGGCGCCGATTTGGTGCAAATTAAATTACTTTCGAACTATAAATAATTAAATAATAATAAACAAATTAATTCTTTGCTGTTTTTTTTAATACATTGTCGTTAAATGTGGTGCTATAAACGCCTGCCGAGAGTAACATGGACCTGAGGTGTGTTAGAGGAACTAGATAATAAAAAAAAAAGGATTTTTCGCAACTTGAACGATGAAGATGACCGTCATTCTACTACACAAAGGATTCTTTGGACATCTCGCTAGAAGATACGATAGCCTGGAGAAGCTCGTTGCGCATATGTAAAGACCACGTGGAGGTCGCCACGGGTTTCATCGTAATTACTTTTTTTAATATTAGTAGTAACTAGTACTTTCGATTATAATAAATGTAATTAGTTTTTATATATTATTATTATTTTACCCTATTGGCACTGCTAATTTTTGGGCGCCTGTGTGCGCCGCACAATATGGCCATATGGACGGCGCGCCTGTGATTCAGAATTATGTAAGATAAATAAATAAAGTATATCAGAAGTCGGAGAGCGCTCTCACGAGCGGTCTATTATAATGCTTTGAATCAAAAATAAATGAGAGACCCCAGCGTATTTCGACGTCTGATTTTTTACACGGTAACGAAACGGTTAAACGTCTAAATGCGGAATAAATACTAGATACAAACATGAATGCGGAAGAATAGACAGAATCATTCAAAATTGTAGAGTAGGGGTAGAATCCAGATCGAAAGACACTGTTTTTATTGTTTTCTATGACTAAAATGTTAAACTACGACATGGATTGTAATTGATTAATAATAATCCGTACATACGATCGTTAAAGGACGCCGTGGTTAATTGGATTAAGACACGATCGTTGAATGAAATATAATTGATCAATTAAAAATTAATCATTTGCAAAAAAAATAATGGACGCAATGTTGCAATATTTAGACCAAATTTATTATCGAAGGCCGTTTACGTTAAATTTTCCGCAAATTGTTGACCGAGTTTGCAAAATTGAATCCAGCTCGCACATAATAATTTCATTATAAAATAATGTGTATTCTGATTACGAACAAATCTGACCACAACGCTGCGGTCAGATAAAAACAAACAGCGTCGATGTAAACGAAAATCGAATCCTCACCTTTGGCCCATCCAGTGAGCACGTTGCCGAGGTACGCCACTTTGAAAACGGGGTCGGGCTCGCTGATGTTGACGCTGCTGTGTCTCTTCAGCAGCCGGCCCAAGCCTTTGGACAGCGTTCTGAAGGTGCGGTCCCTGAAGTCTTTGGTAAGGGCGGCGACGACGTCCGATCTCTCCGACTTGTGCTCCTGAAGCTTTTGTCCGATGAGCTTAGGCAGCGTCGGCAGGGACCGCCTCCTCTCCTTCAAGATCGTCTTGGCGTGCGACACACTGTACACGTTGGAATTCTTCTTGAACTGATCGCGTTTCGCGTCTTCCGGATTGTCTTTGAGATCTTTTATGCAGTCGACGCTCTTAGCGAACGATTTCGACTCTAAACGCGTCACATTTTGATTCAAACATTCGTTGTTGGGCGAGTTGTTGTTGAGTTTATCACAGTCTGTTTTTTGGTTGGATAGCGTCGGATTGCTTCCGCGTTTCAGCGAGGATTTCAGTATCAGATTCTGTTCGCTGTAGCATCTCGTTTTCAGCACGTGAACGGTATGATTAGCGGCATGGTCCGTCTCGTCGACGCCGACGAACCTCTGCGTTATTTCCAGCTCTTCGTACTGCTTGTGTTGGGCGTCGTCGCACGATCCCTTGGCGTTGCGGAGCTCCTGCATCTTGCTGCGTCTCTCCAGCGTCTTGTGTGCCATCACAATGATTTTTATTCAACAATCACAACTCATAATTAAGCAGCGACGCATTATTGTTATTTATTATTACTGTTATTTATTTAAGGAAAAATACAAAGATTGCTTCACAAGTCACTGATTGCGTTTTGATGCGACGCCTGTGGAACGGGCACGCACGAAGATTTCATTTTTCCTTGAGATTATTAATTCGACTTGCACACACGATTATTTGTATACATTTTTTTTATTCTATTATTTATTTTCAAGTACAATACAATCTGGGTTAGAGTGCCGACGAATTTTCCAGCAGAGTTATCACGAACGGCACAGGCGTCGCCACCAGGGCCGAAGGAACGATCGCCGAATACGGTTGTAATTGCACTTCCTCTCGTAAATATATGATATTTATCGTGACACGGTTTCGGTCCAATGTTTTGGCGTCGACGAGTGCTGGGAGCGGCCGAAGAACGCGCGCGTACTGCTCGGAGCGAGTCTCCGGAGCGAATGGCTCGACAGCAAGCGGCGAACTCGTCTTGTTACACACCGAAGCACTTCCCCGACGATTGAGTCACCTTCGACGCACCAGACGAATCAACTGCAACAAATTACTAAAAATTAGTGATAGCACAATCGGGCGAAATCATAGTGAAAAATAGATTACACGCACAATAAATCAATCCGCGATAATTTACAACGACGCTTTGATAATTCCAATTAACCCTCGTATAACGCGATGCAAGGTGTTCAAGGAATTTAATTGATTTTTAGTTTTACAAATTTCTAATGACGAGGTGTGAAATTTCTAATTTCAACGATATACCGTTGTTCTTGATAATAGAGAAGGTTAATGACGATCATTATTTGAATGAACATGTTTTTTTTCGTGTCCGGCGAATACAGAGGCTGCGGTATTATAACATTATTTTAATAGTAATTATAGAGCACACAGAAGTTCGTGAAACTATTTATTTTCATATAAATCCTACATGTCACATTTTTATATTTACTCATGTACTGCACTGTTTTTTCTACGGTACGATGTGCCAAATGCGAGTGATACGTACTAGTGACACGTGCTGCAAGAGCTCAGACGGCGGCGGGACATCACCATATGCGCGTATTATTTTCGCGTTATATTAACACTCAAGGACCCGGTCCCGCGTTAGTGCGGAAATTTTTGTAAACGGTAAACACCCGCTCCCGCACTAACGCGGGTTCACACGAAACGTGTTATCTAATGCTCTACAAAAGGCTTTCTTTTTAAGTTTTATGGCTAGACACAGTTTCATTCATTGCTCTGCATGCCCTTTGTAAAATATATGACATATGTATTTATTTATGGTTGAAAACTGTCCTTGAAACAATAGATTATTTGGATCGAAAACTTTCCAGTACTTACACATCGACTGAAACGTATTTAGGTTTTTGTTTATCCATTCAACAAAATAACTTTTGTGAAATATTTATGTGGCACAATCCGTCACGTCCTTTATTACAAAGCTAAAATTACCTACATACTACTTAAAGATATCTATTAGTTTTTTATCGTCTAAAATACAATAAATCATCATTTTTACAGCTCGAAAATTTTATTACTTATCTAATATTCTAATAATCTAATATAAGTATACTATACGTATAATACTTTTCTTTTGGCCAAATTATCTCCAAAAGAAAAAAAAGTTATTAAGCATTTTTTACAGAGCCGCGCAAAATCGCATGAACGATAAAAAGATGCGCCTGAAAACAGCGGGTGCTTTAGTGTTAATTAGTCAAAAAATCCATAATATCTACCAAATTATGAAGCGTATCATTGTTAAGGGGGTGCGGCAGTAGTACCCAACAAAATGGTATCCCATCGCTGTTAACAAATTGATAAGGCACACGGGCTCGAGTATCAGAAAGGTAGGCGCCAAATTATGACCGTCCGGTAGTTGACGATCGCTTCGAAGAGCGGTATTAAAACGAAACACGCTCTGTTTTGAGGATTAGGATGTTTATTGAAGAAATGAGTCAGATATCGTCAGTTCGATGATGGGTAAATATGAATGTGAAGATAAAAGATCCCAGAGATAAAAATAATAAAGATCCCAAAGTTTCCTTTGGTACAAGTAAATTAATTATAAGTTACCAGAGATGAATCTCTGGTACGAGAAAATTACGGATATGTGATGACTGACTAAAACGGATGTTAAGATATTGATGAAGAATTCATCAATATCTTGATTTGAAATGGTTGGGGTCTCTGAGAGACCCCTTCGAACGACACGGTTGTTTTCGAGCCGCCATAATGGATGGTACGGTACGATATGCCAAATGCAAGTGTAGCGAATACTAATACTAGCACGTGCCGCAAGAATTTGCGCGCGTTGCCATTTACACGTCAATATGATTTGTAGAAAAATCCAAAATATCAACCTAATTTTTTAATAAAGTAGAATATCCCATTTTAAAATTGTATTCTTTATCAATATCTTGACTTCAAATGTTTGGGGTCTATTTTTAATTATAAATAAACCCCTTTCGGACGACGCTGTTGGTTTTGAGCCAGCGTGACGGATCGATTAAGTACATATAATTTCCAATATACAGTGAAACCCTGTTTTTACGTGCCCGGAATTCACGTTTTCCCGTTATTTGCGTTAAATTTTTACACGTTTTATTTTAATATCGCGCTTTAACCCCGAATTTACGTTTTCTCTCTAATTACGTTTTTTTATCGATCCCTTCAAAAAAGTAAAAAAGGGATTACACTGTAATGTCAAGATACGTCAGGTATAAGTGAATGAACAAAACAGAAAAAATATGACTAATACAATTCGCAAAATTCAATAATTCTGCATATTTGTTTATTTATATATTATACATAATATCAACTCTCCTATAGTGTCGAATTAGGAACCGCACCAAAGAAACGATTTTCGTTCCGGCTTAACTTAAAAAATATATCACTCCGGTTCCAATTTTTGTTACGGAAAAATAAAAATACAACAATTTTTCAGTTTTGATAATTTTTTAATTATTTTTATTTTTAATAATTAATGGTTATTTTTTTAAATTGAACCGGAACGAAATCCAGAGAAAATAACGGTTCGAAGCCCTGCTTAACACTATTGCGGACACCATTTTTTTTAATTCGTTCAACTCACACGTCATCGTGTCAGTGAAATAAAACAAAAGTTACATTGAAAAAAATGCTACAAGAAAACTTGAGAATTTCTATTGCAAGATGATTTTTGTGGTGGACACCCATGGCCTTGCGGCATTCGCGTAGTACGTAAGCCATTTAAATATAAATTTGCTTCAACTCAAATTCAACTTTATAGAAAAATTGCGTCAAAAAAGTAAATTTTAATTGATTTTCCGCTTTTTGTTGAAAATCTTAAAATCAGTATTAATGATCATAAATACGTATGAATAGTAATAATCTATTATTTAGTCTTTTTTTATGAAAGGTCTTTGAAAGGAAAATTTTTTATTACTCTTCGTGATGTTTCGCGCTAGTACAAAAACGACGATATATCGTCGTTCAGCGGTCAAAGGGTTAATATAACATATTGATTTAAATTGCAGATATTATTTTATTGATCAACAGTAGTTATTTCTATGAAATAAATCTCATCGATTTTTCATCGAAGATTTTTTTATGAAATCGTAAAAATATTTTTTTGGATAGGAATATTTTTATGGTCATAAATATTTATATCAATTCCTAATAATAAACATATACATGGAGCGAATATTTCATTCGACGAACC
>JAGXCT010032683.1:0-20446 GCA_022495035.1 Philopotamus ludificatus
CGCCATTTCGTTGATCTTTTATATGAGATTTTATAATTTCATATAACGGATTAATAAATTACGCAACATTTTTTGTTATTATTCTAGCATATTTATTTATACGTTATTTTCTTTTAATTACTTTTTTTCTTGTTGCTATTTACACATTAATATGTATCCTTATTTACATTTGATTTTATATTTTTAAATTAAACCTGTTTTATTACTTTACTATAATGGTTTAATGCATGATTGGGGACCTGGGTCAATCTCTGATGCCAATTACGTATTGTTTTTTATGAAAAATAAATAAAATAAACGAAGAAAAAAGTCCCAATTTTTTCGATATTAAACGCATAAATGATATAAAATGATCCAAACAAAATTCAGTCCATCTAGATTTACTAGAAAGAGTGGATTACTATTTAAAAATGATTTTAAGTGCATCAACAAAAGTTGACATACATCTTATGAGTATAATTGTGTTCATTCAGCCATTTTTTGGATTTGTTCATAAAAATATAAAAAATGTACAAATTAGAAAGTGGTCATCGACTCTATTGGGATTATTTTTTATGCGAATTTCCGATGATTATATATCGAGATTATTCTTTATTTTACTGCATATTGTATCGATATGCATAATGCTAAAATTGACTCCTCGGAAGTAAGTTTTGGTAGGTTATTAATTATTTGCGATATTTATTTATAATGAATATTTTTCTAGATATATTCGATTTGTGTCACTCTATGCAATTGTGTCATTGAGTATCTACAGATATTACATTTGGGATATGATGAAATATGATTTACATTTTGTTGATTTCGTATTGCTGGCTATAACGAGTAGAATACTTGGTATTTCATTTGAGATGCATTATGCTTATGAAGCTAAAACAAAACAAGAAAACGAATTTCGCCATAATAATGGCATTATATTTACCGATTACATCGCAGATCCGTCAATATTAGATATTTTTCATTATTTGTGTTGTCACGCTGCACCCGCCGGAGGTTCATATATTACACAAAATGCTTACAAAAATATTCCATATATTGAATAACTATTTAATTATCATCGATATTATTTTTAAGGTGTTTTTTATAGATATAGGACATATGAAGATTGTATGAATAAACGATTTTGGAAAGATAGTGATAAAAATAAAGTAGATAAAAAACTATTATTAGAATGCTGCCTACTTTTAATATTTTATTGGTTCTATTTGCCATTCCACGTTAAAACATTTGACAATTTAGTAAGTTATTTTTTTTCATTGAAGGTAATCATTAAATCTGATTTATTATTCTATTTTATTTCCTAGTATTTAGCAACTGATGAATATTTAAATAGCAATCCTTGGTATATGTATCTAATAATGATACAATTAGGAGTTGCCTTTCATATTTCTGCAGTTTTACAAATATATCTATCCTGAATTGAGTTGCAAGACATCAGGTTTGGGACATTATCCTGTTAGATGTAATAATTTTAATGGCCACGGTCCAACAAAAAACTACAAAGAATTCAGTGAATTGTAAGCTAGCCTAATATTCATGTTTATACATATCATAAATTTATACTTATAATTACACAAATTACATAGAGTTTTAATTTATATTTCAATTATATACTTATAGATAATTAAAAATATTTTTTAGGTCGCAAGAAGCGCTCGAGCTAGAGACTTTTGATTATTTAACTGTAAAAAGTTTTTATTTGAATGCACTTCTTGGTCCGTGGATGTTAGATTATGCCAAATATTGGAATAAAACACATGAGTATTGGGTATCAACAGCAAGTAAAAGAAACGTTATTCCAGCTTCATGTATACCCAAGTATGTATTACATATATTTTTGCATAAGGTTTTAAAAGCCAAATACCAATATCTACCAATTTACTAGAATAGTAAACAATCATTATTATTTTATATCTAAAATACGTTTGTTATATTAGAGTTTTCTTGTCTTTTCCTGCAATGAAAGACTTTTCATAACCGAAAGGTTTAAAGAAATGTTTTATTTTAGGTTGTAATTTATAATTTATTTATTTTTAAACTACCTACATAAATATTTTTATAAAACATACGGTAAAGGATCTCGTCTCCTCTTCTTATATACTTTCTAACCATTGTTAGAAAGAATTACTTAAATTTATAGTTTTCGTCAGGCATCTATCCGACTACTAAATTAGCTCAGTCGCGGTTAATATAGCAGTAACGATGTGATCAATTTGGGATCCTAACTTTTTAAATATAAATCTTACATGTCTCAATCTTTTTGTATCTGTCTAAAAAAGTTATACGCGATTAATTGGTTTTGAAGGTTTTTGTGTTAGTCGTGGAAAGCACAAAAATTAGCATTTTTGGCAAATGATATGATTTAGTTTTAAAGGATAGGTGAAAGTAAAACAGATGTATATGTATTATGTATTGCACATATTAATTAAAAAAGATTTCACATAACATATCTACATGGATATACTTATAGACGAACTACTTCAAGTATCGGTTCACTGTTAATTGTCGATTGGCCCCTTTCTTTAGTTTATTAATGAAGGTATATCATCTTTTTTAACTTTCGCAGATCGTTCAAGATCAGGGCCTTCAGCTTCGAAACCAGCTAATCCATCCAGGATCGTACTTTAATACTAATTCATCTTTGCAGTTTCAAATTGCTAGGATTGTGCTGTTAAATCCACTTCTTTTAAAATAGAATCTTCTTTTCACCCGTCCTCAAGTTTCATCAATATATCGTTTCTCATTTCCGCTGAATAAATGTTAATCAAAAAATTATCTCCTCTTCTTATTGATTTAAATTGAATTCTTTGGTCATTTTAAAATTGCGATTTCTAAAATTGGGTTAAGGATTTTTAGTTCTGTCCATCAACAGCTCCAATTGCTTGATTAAATATATTTCGTAGGTAATACTTTTTAAATGTATGTATTACTCCTTGATGCATTGGCTGATTTCGGAGGAAGAAATATTATTTTTTTATTTTAATTTTCACAAAGCGGATGTCCCGGTGTATTGTCAACTAATAGCAAAAGCAATATTTGTTACCTCTAGAAAAAATGATCATAAAACCAGTCCTCAATTTTCCAAGTCATCCATGCTCTTCGGTTAGAATTCCTAATGACAGGTAATGATGTTTTAGGAACTTTCTTTAGGGTTCTTGGGGTTTTGCTGTGGTATATAAGAAACGGTTTGATTTTTTAATTTCCAGCAACATCTTTAGAGACCTTAAACCCTGGCAATGATTTTTCTTTTTGGGATATGTATGATCGATCTGGCATTTTTTCAAATATGGGCCTGTTTCATCGGACATTAAAAATTTGTGATGATAGTTAATCCTAACTTTTTATTATTACTGTTGGACTCTAGATATTTTTTAACACTCTTTCAGCTATTCATAAATTAAAGTGTAGCATGCAATATCATTATTCACTGCTTTTGTAAATTTTGCGTTTTTTAATAATCTTCTTTTTCAAAAATCATAAAAAAAATGAAAACAATAATATTCGCGAGCGCGATGTTTTTTCTCGCTCGCATTCGGTACGATATGCCAAGTGCGAGTGAAACGTACCGGGGGAGCGTCTCAGACTGTGGTGGGACATAGTCAAGAGAGCGCGTCATATTGATTAGTTACAAAATCTAAAATATCTATCAAATTATGAAGCATATTATGAATAACTATTTTTATTCTAAAAATAATCATTTTTTTCTAAAAAAAGTGAAAATGACATTGAGCTTTCAAATCGTAAATCTTTTTATATTTTTTTATATCTATTATATCATCCGGTCTGTTTCTATACTTATGCAGCATATGTAATAAAACAATACAGCCTCGTATAAAAATGTTATAGAAAACGGAAGTAAAACAATAATAGCTTGTTTTCATACATCGGAATACTCTACTACAAACTCGCCCAGAATTCAGCAAAATATGAAAGTATATATATAATATATACTTTCTTCTCGTAATGATAAGATAAACAATTGTAACAAATTGGTACAAAATGTTCATTTTAATATTGTTTAATTTCAGAATGATAGTAGCAATGATTTTAAGTTACTTATGGCACGGAATACATATAGGAATATTAATTTCGTTCATAACCATAGGAATATTAATTAAAATACAACACCCTTATAAAAAAATCTATGATGAATTTTTAAAAGACAAAAGACTGGTCAGTGATTGAATTGATATTAAATATTAAATTTATATTTGTACTTAGTTTTATAAATATTATTTCAGATTTCAGGAGCGTATATATTTATAAACTGTATAATAAAAGTAAATATGGTTGGATTTGTTATATGTTTATTTATATTAACCACATGGGAAAATATCATATTTTATATGGGGAAGATATATTATGCTCCATTTATATTTTACATAATTCTGTATATTTTTGGTATTGTATTGTATAAGTATTTAAAAACGACAAAAAAACCGCTGTCTGACAATCTTAGTCAAGACATGCAAACCTATGCAAAAGTAGATATTGGTTTTTCAAATGAAAAAAATAAAATAAATTGATTGCAATTATAGTTCTAAATATGCATTATTTAAAAAATGCTTTATAATAATTATTTTATTAAGAAAAAAAGTATCTACCTTTGATCTATAAAATTTAACATTTTAAAATACTTAATGGAAGACGATTGAAATACGCTGCAAGGAAATGGCTACTTTCACTGAAGTAATAGATCGAAATATTTTTAAATCGTCTGGGAAAAATGAAAATTTACATTAAAGGACATTATGCTAGTAAAAAAATAAATAAAAAGCGTAATGTTAATTAATTTTTTTTTATTATTTATTTGTTATTTTTTTTATATATATTATAATGTTAACCAACTCATATTCGGGTGCAACTAATGACCTTATAAATATTTTATTTTTATATTATTGTAACTCTTTAGCCAATGACTGTACGTGTGCAAATGGTCAAAGTTTCTTTTTCGATCCCATTCAGAAACCATTTATAATAATATATTAATATATTTCGTAATTAAACCGCTATTAGATGCTGTTTTTTTATATGTTTTTGTGATTGCTATAAAAATAAACATATGTTATTAATTTGTATTCTATAGTCCAACGTCCGAATATTAAATCAATAATAGAACACAGAAAATATACAGGGGCTGGAAATCTTTTAGCTAAAGGGATTTTAAAACTACGGCAAATAAAAAATGTTAAATTATAAAAAATAAATGAAACAAATGCTAATTTTTTTTACTTCGTGTGTTAATTTAGTTAAAGAGATTCTTAAAACTGGTTGTTAATGTTTATTGGTAATATTAGATCAGATATTTTTTTATAAGGAATAATATAAAAAAAATCACATAAACAAGTTATTCAAAAAAATATTTTTTATCTCTAGAAATACAACTTTAAGTTGGTCAAATTTGTCTGAACTAAGGGCGTTGAAAAAGTAATCTTCACGACGATGGAGCCAATAAAAATACCAAAGAAGCGGGAGCATTGAGTATCTTACATTTACAATTCCATTTAGCTAATGTCATAAAGAATTCACAGAAATAAACCTGTTCGAATATTAACTTTGCTCTGTCGTGGGTAACTTACATTAACAGACTGATGTATGTTACCTACAAGCAATGCTGGATTAACACATGGGCGAGATAAGGACGTGCTTAGGGCATCAAGCGAAGGGCGGAAAAAAGATTTTTTTTATATCCGAATAGATTTTTATTTTAGTTTTTTAATTTAAAAATTTTCTAACAGCGCGGCTTTTTATTTTGAGTAAAAAAAACGATCAGTTTTGGTCAAATACAAAGAAGGATCCTTCAACACGATAACGCGAGGCTTCACGCTTCCAAAATCTCACAGGTAAAAATAAGAGAGCTTGGATTGGAACTTCTAACTCATCCACTCTATTCACTGGATCTCTTGCCGTCGGATTACTATTTTTTAAGATCGCTAGAGCATACATTAAAATGTAAAAAATTGAATAATGTTGGAAAATTGAAAACGCAATTGCAAAAGTATTTCAAACAAAAATCGAAGGACTTATTTAAGAAGGGAAAAGAACAACTATCTTTATGCTGGAAAAGAGTGTTAGAAAATGATTTCTTAATTCTTATTGTGACGTCGGCTTGGTCTATGATATATGTAGAACAATTCGTTGGTGAGCTAATCTGATGAGAGCGTTGGCGACATCATATTCGTTTCTATGGAAACATTGACCCAAATAAGATTCTAGAAGAATCCGGCCTCTCAAAGGGTTTGCTATACTACGCATATATATTTAGGAAAGTGACCTAACCGACACGTGTCGTGGCCATTCCTTCCTCTAGAGCTTAGATTCCCAAACATATTTGACCCATGGCCCCCATTTCAGACACAAAATTATAAAAGGCCCACCTGGAAATTTACCTTTTTTATATTAAATGAAACAGAAAAATGTAGTGAACTTATTTTTTATATATTAGGTGTAGTTAAAAGTCCTGTCGTATTTTTTTCAATAAAACTCTAATTTATTTTTTTAAACATTTATTGATTTATTTTTACAAAAAATAATTATAATTACATTGTATAACTTCTGCCATCTATTTTTCAATTCTAAAATACCTTTCTTGAAAAATTCTGCTGACTTGAAATCAGAAAAATCAGAATTGGCTGATTTCAACTTCACTTTCTTTTTGGAATGATTTATTTTTAAAAAAGTGTTCCATAGAACGAAATAAATGGTAGTCTGAAGGGGCTTAGTCTGGCGAGTAAGCAGGATGCAGTAAAGCCGTCAAACCCAAGTCATCCATTTTTTTCAGAGACAAATCTGCAACATGGGGACGCGCATTATCGTGGAGGAGGAAGATTTTTGTTCTAAAATTCCTTCTATTCGAATCTTTACAATTTTTTAGACACTTCTGAGTGATGGACTACTTTGGGCCGGTTATATTTGATAGTTATGTGATCGTTAAAGTTGTTTTTTTTTTTCAATTTCAGATTTTATGGCGGCTTTATTTACTGTACAGGGTCGTCCACTTCGAGGCTCATCTTTTAAGTCAAAATTTTCGGATTTGAATTTTTTGTTGACATTTTCTGACATCTAATACGTCTCCATAAATGTCGCAAATATTTCTTGTAGCAATAGTTGCGTTTTGTTGGAGTGAAACTGGAAGAGTATGCAATTTCGTATATGGTCTTCTGAAGGAACAAATTCGTCCATTGCGACTAGGTCGAGGAAAAAAAAATATTTTTTCGAGATCTCAACAAGCACACAATAAAATAACACGTCTTGACTCGTCAAAGGACTAAAAACAACTAGTGTTTGCTCTGTTGATGGTGCTTTAGCTATGGTAAGCTGGAGCACCATCAGTAGCAACTGACATGATATTATTCAATGGATTTTCCTTTTCTTCAAAAAACTCTCTCATTACATACAATATGCATGTACACACATCGTGTAAAAGCGGTCAGAATTACCCCCCTAGCTACGTCCAGGACCCCCCGGGGGGCCAAGTGACCCACTTTGGGAACCTATGCTCTAGAGCAGTGTTGTCCAACAGAAATCGTTTGATGGGCCAAATTAAAAATTACCAGTATGTGGTGGGCCACATAAAAATTAAACGTATTAAAAACAATTTATTAATTAAAGTCGTATGTAATTCAACCTACCCCCCCCCTCATAATTTATGATTTTAAAATTTAGAGGTAAATGATATACAAATATTTTAAGTCATTATTTGTTTTCAAATTCATTATTTTGTGTTTCGTACATATTAAAGTATTTTTTTATACAGTATTTGCAAGTCAATTTCACCCTTTTGCAAATGAAATTTATCCTTTTTAATAAACGTATTAAAAATACAGAAACCGAATTAAACAATATGTGCTTTTTATGAATTTTAGTTTAAACTTATGTCTGTTGGTACATACATACATTTTAACTTAGAAGGTGAAATATATTTTTATTTTTAGTTTTTACATTTTTATTCAGTAAATTAAGTTACATTCATAATATACATGCATAATTCAAGAAATGTGGTTATTAAACGTATGTTGGATGTTCCTAGGTCGATAGCTTTTAGATATGTACCTTCCTTAAGGAAATTAAAAATATATAAAATAGAAATACCAAACATTTTATTTACTTAATAATTAATGTAATATCTGTGTTTTTATACTATTTGAAATTTTTTTTTATATCGACTGGTAATTTATTCGATGCACATCGCAATTAATTGGTCAATTTTTCATCGGTCAGCCTGTTGCGACCTTTCGTTTTTATTATTTTCAATTTACAAAAAAACGACTCGCAGCAATATGTGGTCCCAAATGCAGCTGTAATACACATTGCCAGCTATTTTAATTTTGGAAATTTATCCACAAGGATAAATTTCTGATAAAATTCAAGTTTATTTTCACTAAACATGCTTTTTAATTCGATGCTTGATTGGAGGTCTACTAACTCCATTTGAAAAATTGCAGGTGTGAATTTCACCTCTACGTTAAATGGTGAAGATTTCCTCATAACTTTGAGATTTCATTTGCCTATTTTGAAATTTTTTTACTGGCACTATTAAAGTCATTTAATAATTGGAAATGGACGGCATCGTTGGATCGCAGTTGATATTCATAAAGCTCGAGTTTTGATATAAAAACTTTTATATCTTGATAACATTCTGTAATCAATTTATTTTCACCTTGTAGCTTGCGATTTAATTCCTTTAATTTTATTGTTATATCTGTTAGAAAACATAAATCTAGAAGCCATAGATCATCATAAAATTGAGATATATTATTGCCACTTTTATTCATAAAAATCTGAATCTCATCCCTCAATTTCTAAAATCTTAATAAACAGTTTCCACGACTCAGTCATCGAATTTTAGCATAAAAAAGTAGATCGCTGTATTCGGATTCTAGTTCACGAAGATATTCATGAAACTTACGAAGATATTCTTGAAACTGACGATGCTTCAATGAATTATTTTTAATTGAATTAGCTACCGAAACAACGACTGACATTACATGTGACATATTCAATACTTGCAAAAAGCAATGGCAAATGAACATTTCGAAATCAGTTTGACTTTTTCCTGCGGCTTTTATGTGTTTGAGAATTAAATTTACAGCTCCAACATTTTTTCCAACCATTGAAAGGGGACCATCTGTAGTGATATTCAGATTTTTGTAGAAGGCTTAAAACTCCAATAGGGCCGCAAACAAAACGAACTGGGCCGCATGCGGCCAGTGGGCCGCGTGTTGGACATCACTGCTCTAGAGTTTACGATGTAAGAGGGCGATAGAATCCCAGGATAGTAAGCATTAATATCGTTAATAATCTTCTCATCGATGTATTTCTGATCAATAAAGATGCTGTTTCGATGATTTTTTTCTCGTTGCGTCCACCTTTCCATATCCGTGTTGAATCCTAAAAGTCTGCCACAGTATTTATGATTTTTTTTTATTACATATTTATTTATTTATTTATTTATTTATTTATTGTCTACGATGAATGAATGGCATGACAGAAAGAATCCAAATCGCCATTCATCCATATAAAGATTAGTAGTGGTCTATTTAATGTACAAGGTTTGTCAGCAACTGCCGATTTTCCTTTTCGTCTGAGTTCCATATCTGATTTTCATTTTTATTTCTAGTAAATATAAATGTAGAGCTTAGCATTAGTCTACTGCCAGTCATAAGAGCCCGACGCTGCACTGACGCAGTCAATCTGACCGACAGCGAATGATGAAAAATAATAAAGACTGAAATATATATGTAGAAAAAAAATACAATAGTAACAGAATTATACTTAAATAATAGCATTAACCCAACCAGTTATCGTTATTACTAAGTTATACAGATGAAATGATAGCAGAAATGAAGAACAAGTAACAGAGAAATAAAAAACATCATAATTGTTGTGTTGTGTTGTACAGGCGTCTCCACAGTTTATTTAGGCTTTTGTTAGCTATTTTTTTTGCATAATAACGGTTTTTTTTCGGGAAGGGATTCTGTGATAGAGGTAGGGAGTGTATAGGATCGTAGGTCGCTAGTGAGGATATGAGCCAGGTTTACTGATTCGATTTATGGAGGTGTTTATAAAGGGATGAAGCGTATTTTTTTGAATGGTGGAGAGTGGAGGGAATGTTAAAGGTCTTTTTTTGTATGTCTGTATTCCTGATGAACCAGGGTGCGTTGGTGATCGGTGTGATGTTGATTTTTTTGTTGTATCTTTTTTGATTAGTGAGGGGCAGGCGAGTCACGATATAGGATTTGAGGTCGGATTATTTGCAGTATATAGGCTTTAATTTAAGGGATAATAAACTTTTTCTACCTATAAGAGGGCGGAGGATCGCGTTGTTGTAGTTAATTTTTTGAATTACGTTTTCTATATGTTTTTTCCAAGAATTTTTTTATTAAAAGTTACCCCAAGATACTTCGCTTCGGAGCTCCAAGATATATGTGTCTTTAATTTTTATTTGAGAGAGAACTAATTTATTTTATTTAGTGAGGGTTTTTTTTCGGATTGATTGTAATAAGCCATTTGTCACTCCACTTTTGAAGTTCGTTGATATAAGTTTGTAGATTTTTGCTGATGGCTTCTGGGCTGTGACTGCGGCTAATTATGGCAGTGTCGTCTGCGTATAGCGCTAGTAGGTAATTACGCTTATTGCCTGGTATTGGGATATCAGCTTGTATATCGAAAGGAAAGAGGTGCTAAGTTTGATCCTTGAGGAACTCCTGCCTTTATCAGAAGAAGAAAATACTGAATTAGTTACACGCTAAATTGTCACATTAAGAATGAAGTTGGATTAATTTTATATAAGGGAGTAGAAATTGGCTTTTATTAATTTGTAAAATTAGACCTTCGGTGCCAGACAACATCAAAAGCACGGGTGATGTACCAGAAAAGTAGCAGATGGATTTATTTTATATTTAATCCTTTTCAGACGATTCCTCTAGGAATTTGGTGGCAGTCAGTGACCTGGTCTGAATCCATTGTTATGTCCAGGAAGTATCTTCAGGTCTGTGCATAATTTAAGAAGTCTATTATTAATAATTTTTTCAAAGATTTTACCAATAGAAGAGAGGAGGCTGATTGGGCGGTAATTTTCTATTATATGAGGAGGTTTACCGGGTTTTGGGAGGACTATAACGTTGGCTGATTTCCATTGCTTAGGGAAATATTTAAATTGGAGAGGGGAATTACATATTTTAATTTCGGAGGATGCCTTTGAAGTGCTTTAAGTGCTTTAATCGGAATATTTATCTGGGCCCGGCGCTTTTCTGTTGTGTAATGTTTTGATTATGTTTATGAGTTCATGTGATTTCGATGTGTGGGATGTGGAGGTGGGTGCAAGTTGTATCGTTAAAATCCTGCTTGATCTGTTGTATGTGTTCTTTAGTTGTGCGTACGAGAGTTAGTGTGAGAGGTCAGGGAGAAAATTTCCTCGAGGGAGTCTGCAAATGCATTAGCTTTATCGGAAGGGGTGATGGCGGTGGAGTTGCTTCTAGTTTTAAGGGGTGGGAGTTCTTTATGGGAGGTTCTGAGGGATTTTGCAATTTGCCATAGAGATTTGTTATGATCGTTTTCTTTATTTTTAGAAGATAATTCCGAAATTTTATCGCACCACATATAAAGGTTTTTGATAAACATTTTATACATATTTTTATTTATATATTATATTAAACACTGTAAAGATACAATTAATATTCCCCCAAGTGTCGAACCACGACACAGGTTAATTGTTAATTTTTATATTATTTCAGTTGGATTAAAATTTATGTTATTTGTTTTATAAATATTTATTCAACGCAGGATAGATGGCATTAAATTAATTAATTCCAACGCGCCAAACTACCCACATAAATATTATTTTTATAAAACGTGCGGAGGTAATGGAGTGTCTTCCTCTTACATCCCTCTGGCCAGTGTTATAAAGAATTCCCTGAATTCATAGTTTTCGTCGGGCACCTATCCGACTACTAACTTAGCTCAGTCGCGGTTAACTTGCAATATCGAAAATATATGCATGTTACCTACAAGCCATAACACTGGATAACATTGTTTATCGATAGACAAAAAAAAATTGATTACTCTTCCGTCCTCCTAATATCAGAATTAACCGACGAATATTTTGTTTTTGGACATTATCCATTTCAATGATGGTATTTAGTCGACGATCTGTTTATACGTATTTCTTTTAATATTAGTTAGTGGATGGATAAAGCACGACTTAAAAAAATGGCCCAAACTAATACATTAAATTATCCTAATATTATACTTTTTGTATTTAATTTAAATTATTATTTTAGTTTTAAATGAATATACCTGACCACACTATAAGACGAGATACTTTATGATACCATAGGTTAAAAAGAAAAAAAGTCCCCATTTTTTCGATATTAAACGCATAAATGATATAAGTTGATCCAAACAAAATTCAGTCCATCTAGAGACGATTTACTAGAAAGTGTAGATTACTATTAAAATATGATTTTAAGTACATCAATAAATGTTGACTTACGCTTAGTGGTTTTAACTATGTTCATCCAGCCATTGTTTGGATTTTTTCATAAAAATATAAAAAATGTACAAATTAGAAAGTGGTCGTCGACTCTATTGTGCCTTTTTTATATGCGAATTTACGATGAATATTCATCGAGATTATGCTTTATTTTACTGCATACTATATCAATATGCATAATGTTAAAATTGACTCCTCGAAAGTAAGTTTTTGTAAGTTATAAATTATTTGCGATATATGTTTATGATGAATATATTTTCAGATATATTCGGTTTGTGTCACTCTATGCAATTGTGTCATTGAGTATCTACAGATATTACATTGAAGATGAGATGAAATATAATTTACATTTTGCTGATTTCATATTGTTGACTATAACGAGTAGAATTTTTGGTATTTCATTTGACATGCATTATGCTTATGAAGCTGAAAAGAAACAAGAAAATAAATTTAGCAATGATAATGGCATCACATTTACCGATAACATCGCAGATCCGTCAATATTAGACATTTTTAATTATTTGTGTTGTCACGTTGCACCCGTCGGAGGTTCATATATTACACAGAATGCTTACAAAAATATTCCATATATTGAATAACTATTTAATTATCATCGATATTATTTTTAAGGTGTTTTTTATAGATATAGGACATATGAAGATTGTATGAATAAACGATTTTGGAAAGATAGTGATAAAAATAAAGTAGATAAAAAACTATTATTAGAATGCTTTCTACTTTTTATATTTTATTGGTTTTTTTTGCCATTCCACCTGCAAAAATTTGACAATTTGGTAAGTTAATTTTATTTATTAAAGCAAATCATTAAATCTGATTTATTAATTTATTTTATTTCCTAGTATTTAACAACCGATGAATATTTAAATAGCAGTCCTCGGTATATGTATCTAGTTTTGATACAATTAGGAGTTGCCTTTCATATTTCTGCAGTTTTACAAATATATCTATCCGAATTGAGTTGTAAGACACTAGGTTTGGGACATTATCCTGCTAGATGTAATAATTTAAATGGCCACGGTCCAACAAAAAATTATAAAGAACTTAGTGAATTGTAAGCTAGCCTAATATTCATGTTTATACATATCATAAATTTATACTTATAATTACACAAATTACATAGAGTTTTAATTTATATTTCAATTATATACTTATAGATAATTAAAAATATTTTTTAGGTCGCAAGAAGCGCTCGAGCTAGAGACTTTTGATTATTTAACTGTAAAAAGTTTTTATTTGAATGCGATTATTGGTCCATGGATGTTAGATTATATCAAATATTGGAATAAAACAAACGAGTATTGGGTATCAACAGCATCTAGAAGGAACGTTATTCCAGTTTCACGTATACCCAGGTATGTATTACATATATTTTCGTATAAGATTTTAAAAGCCAAATACTAATATTCTCCGATTTAATAGAATAGTAAACAAACATTATTATTTTATATCACAAATACGTTTGTTAGATTAGGGTTTTCTAAACTTTTTCCTTAATGAAAGACTTTGCATAACTCAAAAGTTTAAAGAAACATTTTTTTAGGTTACATAATTTATAATTTGTATATTTACTCATCTACGATGGTTGGCATAATAGAAAGATTTTAAAGCACCATTTACCCATATATAGATTCGAGAAAGATTCTAAAGATGCAAGGGGAATAAGTCTCTCACTCTTATATTTCCCCCAGTGTCAAACCACACTGTTAATTTTAATATTATTTCAGTTGGATTGAAATTTTTATATTATTTGTTTTATATTTTTTTATTTAAATAAAGATAGATAGCATTAATTCTAACGCGCTAAACCACCTGCATATTTATTTTATTACACGTGCGGTTATGGATTTTAACACTTCTTCTTACATATACGAAAATATCTATCAAATTCTATGAATAATTATTTTTATTCTTAGAATAATATTTGTTTTAAAAAAAAAAATGAAAATGACATTGGGCTCTTGAATCGCAAATCCTATTATGCCATCCGGTCTATTTCTATAATTTGACTTCGTTGCAGCATATGTAATATGACAATATGTACAGCCTCGCATAAAAATGTTATAGAAAACGGGACGAAAAGTAAAACAATAGTAGCTTGTTTTGACACATTGGGATACTTTTCTGACAAACTCACCTAGAATTCAGCAAAATATGTATTTTTTTTAATTATATTAAAAAAATAAAGCTTTTTCCTCGTAATGATAAGATAGCCAATTGTAAAAAATGGTACAAAACGTTCATTTTAATATTGTTTAATTTCAGAATGATAGTAGCAATCATTTTAAGTTACTTATGGCACGGAATACATATAGGAATATTAATATCTTTCATAACCACAGGAATATTAATTAAAATACAACACCCTTATAAAAAAATCTATGATGAATTTTTAAAAGACAAAAGACTGGTCAGTGATTGAATTGATATTAAATATTAAATTTATATTTGTACCTATTTTTATAAATATTCTTTCAGATTTCAGCAGCGTATATATTTATAAACTGTATAATAAAAGTAAATATGGTTGGATTAGTTATATCCTTATTTATATTAACCACATGGGAAAATATCTTATTTTATATGGGGAAGATATATTATGCTCCATTTATATTTTACATAATTCTGTACATTTTTGGTATTGTATTATATAGGTTTTTAAAAACGACCAAAAAACCGCTGTCTGACTATCTTAGCCAAGATTTGCAAACCAATGCAAAAGAAGATGATGGTTTTTCAAATGCCAAAAATAAAATAAATTGATAGCAATTATAGTTCTAAATATGTGTTATTTAAAAAAGTATTATATCGTGTCTCTTAAAACCTTCTGATATATGATGATTTGTTGATAAAAAGTATTACTATATTTTATATATATACCTATCTAAAAATAATTATTTTTTTAAATGCTATTTTACATTTTCGGTCTCTTAGCTCTTTTCTTGATAAAATAAAATGAAACGAAACAGTGAACATACATTTTTTTTTCTTATTACTTCCTCTTCCTCCAAACTCTCCTTCATAACTTCGTGCTGTGAAATACGATCCAAAACACACAAGTGCGTAATTTCCATTTTATTTTCTTTTGATAAAATGAAATGAAACGATACCGTGATCATATATAAATTTATTGGTGCACACGCTTAAGTAAGGAACGAAAAATTACAGTGAAGGCAAGATTTATCATTGCTCAAATAATTGCAAAAGAAAAAAACCGTTTTATGATAAAGACTATACTAATGATTGTTCGAATTAAGTCTGTGTAATTATATATCTCGACCTACCTCTTTGTACTCGAATGTCGCCTTAGAAGCGGCATCGAAGTTTACCGTATCACTCGAATGTCGCCGCTATACCGGCATAAAACATATTAATCACGTATCATTTATAAAATTATTATTTTAGGTTTCTAATATTCACTATATTTATAAACAACGATAATATTGCACAAATCCAACATTTCAAATAATTTATTAAATAACACGTGTTGTCATTTTAATTCATGGTCAATGGATTATAGAATATGTAGGGTTCGTGTGGTCATTAATTTGGTTAATGCTTGAATACACTGGATGCATATTGACATTAATGATAATAACGTTTCTTAACTCGTATTTTTTTTACAATTTGTGTATAATGCAAAGACGTCCTGTTTATTATGGCTTCATTTTTTAACTAGTTCCCTATATTACGAATCAGAAATTTGACTATAGAGTTTTTATATTATTTACAATAATTTGAAATATACTAACTGCACTAGCAAGGAGCTGACTGTTCAGTGTAATGACAATATTTTTTAATGAAAATACCCATCACATTGAGCCTATCGCAAAGTTGATTAACCCTAAAAAATGCTTCGAGTTGGCGATATGAGGACTTCGAGTGCAAAAGGTTAAAACACGAGCTTAATAGTATTAGTGTATATCTCATTACGACTTTGAAAACACTGGAGATACAAAAGATGTATTTTATGGAATTATTGATGCTTTGAATTTGGATTAATGGCTTTGAATACCGAACTTTTTTCTTTACCTCCACCGCCCTTCCAAACAACAACATTCTTTCTAGTCAAAACTAGCGACCACGTGCCTAGGGCGGATACAGGAATGTCAACGAATACGAATACGTTTATGTTCGCATATTTCAGCTAATTATTTTTTTTTTATTAAGAGAAATGTGTGTGGGGCAATGCACCGGTTGCCCATAAGGACTAGCCGCCCTCTGAGTAAAATATATTTATTTAAATCATGAAAAGTTGTGTTTATTCAAATATTTAGGATATTTAAGATCATATATGCAGAACCATATGTGACCACGAAATTAGCATATAAATATATCAGGTAAAGCGGAAAATTATGATAATTACTTAGATCTATAATCTCTAATTACACTGTAACATTTACCTTTATATTATACCATAAATTTTTTTATTTATTTGCATAAATGCAAATTAAAACGTATATAAAATAAATCCAAAACAAAATAAAATCAGTTCTAATCTAAAACTCTAGTTGGAATTTACTGAATTTTCTAAAAATATGATTCAAAATGTAAATCATAATTTAAAAGACGTGTATCATTTAATATGTATATTATTATTCCTCTCGCCATTTTTTGGATTTATTCATAAAAAAATAAATAATGTGGAATTAAGAAAGTGGTCATCGACTATATTTGGCTTATTTTTGATGTTAATGTATTGCGATGCATATCTATCCAGATTATTCTTAGTCGTATTACATACTCTAACGATATGCATCATACTAAAGTTTACCCCTAAAAAGTAATTATTTTAAGCTTTAAATTACATGTTATTTATGTGTATATATCTATAGTGCTAATATGTTTTAGATATATTCGTTACGTGTCTCTTTATTCAATGTTGACATTGAGTATCTATAGATATTACATTGGGGATAAGATGGAACACAATTTGTTTTTAGTTGATTTCGTATTGCTGGCTATAACAGGTAGAATATTAGGTATTTCATTTGACATACATTATTCTTATGAAGCTAGAAAAAATCAAGAATGTAAACTTCACAAAGACCATGATATTTCATTCAGCGATTACAGCACAGATCCATCAATGATGGATATTTTTCATTACTTGTGCAGCTACATGGCACCTTCTGGAGGTACGTATTATTATATTGATTGCATTTTAACACATATTATTAATAAAATACGTTGTAAAATCAGTGATATTGTTCCGCAGGAATTTTTTATAGATATAGGACATATGAAGATTGTATGCATAAACGATTTTGGAAGAATAGTTATGACAATACAATAGATAAAAAAATGTTATTAAAATGCATTTTACTTTTTATATTTTATTGTTTCTATATGCCATACCACGCAAAAAAAATAGATAATTTAGTGAGTTTAATTTATTTATTAAGGGTGATCTTTAAATTAGATTATTATATATTATTTATTTTCCAGTATTTAACAACTGATGAATACCTAAACAGCAGTATATTGGATATGTATCTAGTGATGATAAAATTAGGAGTTGCCGTACATATTTCTGCATGTTTAGTTATATATACATCTGAGTTGAGTTGCAAGACATCAGGTTTGGGACATTATCCTGTTACTTGTAATAATTTTAATGGCCACGGTCCAACAAAAAACTACAAAGAACTCAGTGAATTGTTAGAAAATCATATATTATATCTTTTTATTTGGAATGTTTATATAGAGTAAACTATTATAATACTTTCCAGATCATTTGAAGCGATCGAGCAAGAGGATTTTGACTATTTAACTGTAAAAAGTTTTTACTTGAATGCAATTATTGGTCCATGGTTAGTGGATTATGTCAAATATTGGAATAAAACACACGAGTATTGGATATCAACAGCAAGTATAAGAAACGTTATTCCAGTTTCATTTATATCCAAGTATTTATTATGTTTATATATTTTTACCGATGCAGACTTTTATTGCCATTATCTGTTCTTAACTTCTGTACGCTTCTTATATCTGGCGGACAATGCCTCCTACTCATAAATAAAGTTTAAGACTCAAATATCCTAAAAAAATTCAAGACTCAAAGACCTTTTAAAAAAATATGCCACTCCGTTTTACTATAACTTTTACAAATTCATAAATATAACCCATCCATCCATTTAAATATAATCATTTCCAAGTTATCTTTAATTACATTAAAAACTTCAACATTTTAACAACCTTTACCTTGGTTCTCTTCATTTTTTTTTCTTTTTTCGTGGGATATTGCAGAAATTCTAAATTTAGGTGTCTTATTTTGTCTAGTGTAATTCTTGCTACGTTTTTCATTATCATTTAAAAAATAAATGATTGTTTTATAATATTGATCAATTTTTAAGCGTTATGTTTAATTGCAGTATGTTTATGGCAGCCATTCTAAGTTACTTGTGGCACGGAATACATCTAGGAATATTGATATCTTTCATATTCACAGGAATATTAATCAAAATACAACACCCTTATCGGAAAATTTATGAAGAATTTTTGAAAGATAAAGGAATGGTCAGTGATTTTACTGAAATTTAATTATTAAAATTATTTTCGTACTAATTTTCATATTTAATTTCAGATATCATCAGCGTATATATTTTTAAACTGTATTGTAAAAGTTAATATGGTCGGGCTCATTATAATTTTATATATATTATCCACATGCGAAAATATCTTAATTTATATGGGGAAAATATACTATGCTCCATTTATAGTTTATATACTTTTGTACATTATTGGCGATGTATTATATAAATATTTAAAATCGATCAAATAAACAGCCGAGAAAATTCGAAATTATTCATTAAAATTTACTTGAGACATTTGTATATTATGATGAAAATTTTTATAGTTATAGCTATAACCACGCAAAAAAAATAATTAAAGTGATTGTATTATTTTATCTTATTCTTACTGCCATTTATATGTATTATAATATAATTTGTTATCTATTTTTAAATAAAAATTACAAATATTTATAAAATATTTTTTTTTTTAATAATAACACTCTATTAACCCATTTTTCCACCATAATCTTATGCATGTGATGCAGGTCTAGGCCAGCTATTTTTTAGTGCTCAAATAATTGCGAAAAAATGTTATATTTTGATAAACTTTTGTGAATAAAGATTTTTTACCTTTCTTCAAATAAAATAAATTTCGATCTAGCATTACCGATAAATATTACAACCAGTTTAGCTAAAACTTTGCCTAGCACTGAAAAAATGTATATTTTCGTGTTTTATTATTTAATTAAATATTCGGAAGACGTTGGACTACATAATAAAAATTAATTAAAAATGTTTCCGTTGATATCAGTCTCAAAAACATATAAAAAAATAGTCTTAACAGCATGTAACAGCGTTTTTATGACGAAATATGTTAATATCTTTTATTAATATAAAAGCATGTCTGGATGGGATTGAAGAAGAGACTGAATATTTGCTCACGGTTAGTTTTTATTTTAATGTAAATATTCGTTTCTTAATGAATCATATTAAAAATTTAAATATATATATAGATATTTATTAGGTCATTAGTTGTAGGCGAATATGAGTTGGTCAACGTTATAATTATTAAAAAAATAGCCCTATCATTCATTATGGTTTTCATTTTATTTTATTAGCATTTTTAAAAGAAAGATTCTCCTAATCAACACTTTTACATTTTTTCTCTATAATAACGCATAAAACCAAAATCATAATGAAATAAACAAAAAATTAGAAAAATGGTAAATTTATATTTTATTATTGTTGTACAGTAAACCCCCCTATAACGGGGGATATCCAAAAAGACAAAAAAACGTTTAGTGCAAAGTCTGGTATTTTCAATTTTTATTTACGGCGTAGAAACCTTTTTAAATATTTTTTTCTTATACAGTGGAACCTCTCATAACGAGCATAATTCGTTCCAAAATCTTGCTCGTTG
>JAGXCT010032686.1:0-11368 GCA_022495035.1 Philopotamus ludificatus
CATTAGAAATATGATTTCAGACCGAATTTCTTAGAGATTCGAATTTAAACGGTTAAATTTGTAAAAATATGCTTAAAACCTATATCCAGCAGCTTTTAACCTGGTTCTGGAGGTAAATTGGTCCAAGACCAAATATATGATGGTTTCGCGATCGAGCAGAGAGGGGACTACAGTGAATGTGGGGTCCGGGTCTATTGAGTGGGTTAACTTAATCAAGTGCCTGAGCAACACAATCACCAAGGACAATTCGGAAAGTACAGAAATTTCTGCCTGTATACAGAATGCGAATCAGTGCTATTTTACCCTGTCTAAATTGTTGGGGAATAGGTTGCTCTCGAGGCGAAATAAACTGAGAATTTATAAATCTATCATTCGGCCGGTGGTAATCTATGCGTGCGGCTTATGGTCTCAGTCAGGGACATGCATCATCTTGATCGGTTCAAGAGAAAAGTTTTAAGACAGATCTTCGGGCCCCGTTCGGATGAGGTTAGTCCCGAATATAGAAACATGCGATCCATCAACGAGGTCATGGCCATGTATGGGAATATACTAGTATCCTCATGCATTCGCACACAATGTCTACGTTGGGCAGAGCATGTAACCCGAATAGGAAGCGATAGGCTGCTCGATACTGTTATGAACTCTAGATCTCGGGGAACCCGCCTCGTTGGCAGGCGGATGCGTTTCTGTTGGGGCTTGGGCAATGGACCGTCCTTTGGGTAGCAGGGACTCGTTTAGGGTCAGGGGCCACTTAAATAATAAATAATAATAATGGCTAAAACTCCAATGTACTTATAGGTTCTAGACATTTTCATATATTAAATGAACACATTTATATCAAAATAACAAAAAACTTCCAGTACGTGTCGCTAGCGTGTGCGGTGAATAAGCAATTGTCACGGCGACGTGACAATAGCGGTTAGAGGGCTAAAATAAAAACCCCACCCTGTAGTCTTCTTTATATGGCAATATAATATTATTATACTAGTTAATATTGTTCCAAAAAAAGGGGCCTGTAAACTGTCTACTCTACCGAGAGTTCATGAATTGGGCAATAGGAAAGACCGATGAAAAAATCTGAACTATCAATTGGAATTTTATATTATGTTATGTTAAGTTATTGCTTTTTTTTGTTTTTGAAGTAGAAAAATATTATTTTAGCTCGGAGTGTTATTTAGATGGATGGTTAGATTGGCAGAAAAAATTGACACCTAAAATAATGAAAATGGGAAGTAAAGAACAATTTGTAAATTATGAAGGGATGGTACGATTATATACTTATAATAAAATAGTATTAATTGATTTGAGAACAAAAAAAGAAATTGCATTTAATGGATCTTTGGAAGGGAGCTTGACTATAGAACAATGTAAGTTAATTTTATTGATGTTTTTTTTTCATTATGTATCAAATTATATATTCATTGAACAAAAATATGATTATAGATAAAGATATTGAATCATATTTAGAGTTACGTGTAACCAAAGAACTATATAAGGATACGATAATTGTATTTGTAAGCAATCTTTGTTATAGAGCATACAAAGCAGTTCAAACTGCTGAAAGACTGGGTTATACACAGTAAGTTTTTTTTATTTATCTTGTTTACTCTGTTGAGTGTGCTGAATGTTTGATTGAATGTGTGATCAATGTTTTTTTGAACTAACGAAACATGTCGCATTGCCCAAAGGGTTTACATTTTTTTAAAATCTATATACAATATTTACATATGTCGTTGCCTTATTTGGTATTCTATGTCTATTATTTGTTTCAGATGTATATATTATCTAAAGGGTTTCTTCAGTTTAAGACAAAATGAATTGTATTTATATAAACATGGTATGCAAGCAGTCTTAAATAGAACCGACAGCCGGTCTGATTATTTATAATTTATACATTCTTTATTACATATTGCTTCTATATTGAATAAAATAGTTTTTAATTTTTTAATTATTGTTAAATAAATATCTTTTTGTATAATCGTGTGTGCTTTTGTAAAGAAAAGTTCTCTCGGAAACTCTCCGATAACCAGAGCTATTATTCTGCTCAATCGCGTGAAAATCTTTATTGTTAAATATCGTCATTTCATTGATTTCCTTTAAGAAATTTTATAATTTAATTTAAATGATTGATTAACACATTACTGACTCCGGACGTTAGTGTCGTTTTTTTTTTTCGCACAAACAAATATGGGTGTCGTCGTTTTCCGATACATACAACTTTGCTGGTACTTTTATTCTCTATTTTCTAGTTATGCTTCAAATTGTAAAAGATATAGAGTAAATAAATAATTGAATTACAATGATTTTGTTGAAAGTTCTGTTTTACTTTGTTTCATTATTACATATTTTTGTGTATTTGGCTTAATTTTATTGTTTTGTATTACTACAGCTTATATTATCTTTTTTGTATATGCTTTTTATGTGTGATTGGCAAAATTGGATTAATGTGTAATAGCACATTCTTTCTAAATAATTAAATATTTCATCAAACTCGTTTCTTTGGCACTGACTATAATCAACATACTAGTAAATTTATATTAATTTTTAGTCAAATACAATAATAACCTACGTGTATATATATATTAATATAGATTTTTAAATAGTTTATGCTTTGTGGCATCCATTTATTATTTATAGTGTTCATTGAAAATGTATTTTTCTGATACAAATATATCTATGGTGACTTCTATCTATGGGTTTTCTATGCTGCTAATTTTACGACGACTTGATTTAAATAGCTGGATCGCCTTGCATCGATTATTAAATTATTAAACTAAAAATTAGACTGGAATGAAATCGCTTTATAATTTTAGAATCGGATTTTTACATAAATATATCAAGATTCTAAAGATGCAAGGCAAATGAGTCCCTCACACTAATATTCCTCAGGTCAAATATTGACACTGGTTCATTTTTAATATTATTTCAGTTGGATTGAAATTTATATTATTTATTCAACGAAGAACATCCCAAAATTCCTTCATAAATATTTTTATAAAACATGTGGAGGTAATGGGTCTCATATTCTTAGATACCCTCTAGCCAGTGTTATAAAGAATTCCCTAAATTATATTTCGTAGGACACCTATCCGATTACTAACTTGACTCAGTCGCTGTTAACTTGCATTATCGAAATAATATGCATCTTACCTACTTAGCACTTTTTATTAAAATAATGTTTCATTGCTATTTTAAAAAAAATACTTTATTTTTAATAGCTGGCAACCCACGTTCGAAATCCACAAATTAAATCATTAATTAAAATAATATCGCGTACATATACGCGTTTAGTCAAAATTACTACTTTTGGCCAAATTTAAATGGCGATTTAAAAAAAATTCTATACCAGCCAGTGGAGTCGATAATATAGTTTTCTGTAAATTGTGTGTTAACGTCGGTCTCTCGATATTGTGACAGTTGTCAATATGAAATGGTCGCGTAGATTCTACGCGGGGGATACGCAAGATTTCGACCAATAGCAGATCGGCAGCTCAAATTTTCGCACGAGTTTTCCTCCAGTCTCCGTCGGGATCGTCGGTCGAGTAGGGCGCTGCCGCACCGACGCGGGGCGGGAGTAGCGCCTGGCGGGGCGGGAGCAGCGCCGGACGCGTCCAGCCGCGCGCCGCGACGCTCGCCGCTGGCACGCACTCTGTCGGCACGCGTGCCGTCTTCGCCGTGCCGATACTTTCAATCTTACGTTTTTAAAAAAAAAAATATAACAAAAAACCCGCGGGTAAGTCAAATTTGTCATTTTGCCTAACGAAAACAAATGAAAACATAACCTGTAACATTCAAAAATTGACTGTTACTTTGGCGGAAAAATGGAGCGATACGAATATTTTTCGCGCGTAAGCGCTCGCAATTGAAAGTTATTAATAATATTGTGCGTGAAATTATAAGCAGAGTTGAGCAGGTCGCCGGAAATATTTATAACTCTAAAGTTTAGCTGATAGTATTGCTCCAGCAATCGCATCCTCGATTTAATTTATAAACGAACCTCGAGTGGGTTTGACTCTAAAAAAAAATGCAATTATAAAATTGATGCGAGCTCGTTTATATTTGCGTTTGCCTTATATTGTTCCGTATCTGCGAATATTTTTGTAAAATATAGAGACATTTATACTTGTGCGTATTCTAATATAATATTCATGGGCGTGTGGCGTAGAAATATGATTCAAACACGAATAATTTAATACGATAAAGGGAAAATTTCAAATCGAAACAAACACTGCCAGGATGTACACAAATATATATATCCTCATATGCGATTTTTATGATACGCTTGCCCTTTAATATGAAAAAAATTAGTTGACATTACAATATGTCACCGACGTCGACATTTAAATATATCGTTAGAAATTTTCTTTTGAAACTTATTATTCATATAACAAAAAAAAAAACACACACACAACACGACGAATCATTAAAGATTTGATCGATATGCAAAGATAATTGACATTTCGAACGATCAAATATTTATTTTAATTCGGTCGACATAATCTAAATCGCGTTAACAAACAAGGTATTGTCGAAAAATTATTTCGCTTATAATAAATTACGAAATAATTATGTTCGAAACATAAATTTTCGGCGGTGAAGTTATTTATTCCCGCGAGAACGAGAAAGAAAGGCAGGGTTGATTTAGTAGGAAAATTTGAAACTCCAGAAGGTCCGAGCCGGGGAAGAGTTTATAAATTATATTATTTAACTAACCTTTTCAGTCAATACGCAGCAAAAACTTTAGGGAAGCGGCCCTGCTCGCTTTTGCGATTAGTTCGGGGACTCGCAAACCGAGGAGTAATCATTTTTGTTGTCCGCTAAATATTTTTTCGAGTCTTAATTAAAACAACAACAAAAACATGTTGTTTTCATCTCTTGTTGACGATAAGCGATTTTTTGTTAAAAGTTTCGATAATTTTTATAGAAAAACTAGTCATTATTAGTTTTTTTACAATCTGATTTGTAGAATAGGGCGAATGGAATAAAGGTTATAAACGTAATATCTAATTTAAATTTTATCGTTATTTTTTGTGAACTATATTCTCGTTATTGTCTAAAGAAAATAGTATTTCAAAGGTATAAAAAGGATAATATCTAAAAGAAAAAAAAAACTTTTTAACTTAATTAAACCGTTTAGACCTAAATTTTGAGTTTTATTAAAATAAATGGCCTTTTTTTATGAGAAAGTGTTGTTTTTGAATTCTTTTATAAATACTAACGAAGATAAAAATCTGATATCGCAGGCTCGTATTACGACATAATGGAGGAATTGCCATATAACATAATTCTCGTACTCTACATGGCAACACTGATAGGACCAACTGAATAAATAATGTGTACACTATGCCGTATAAAAGATCCTAATGGTATCAACACGCAAAATAGCTTGCGATTTCTTTTAAATGAATTCACATTGCAATGTGGATTGGGTCTGTAGGGGTTAATATATAATTAAATAAAAATGTACGGAAATTATGGTCAGGGAAATGGTTAAGATACAAGAACACGATCAAAGATCTTCTGGGTTACAGTCCATTTTCCATTGCTTATGATCAACGGTTACGTTGTCTATCTTTGGCTCGGTCCCAGCAAAGCGGGGTCCCAACGTATACAGTTTAGTCACCACGGTTTTGGTCTTCTATTTCTCCAGGAACACGAAGGTTTGTTAGCTATGTCATTTCTGGAGTGTTGAATTCGTCGTCTTTTGTCGAAGGTCGTCTTTCAGTCTCGTATCACGGAACGGGCCGATCCATCTCGTAGAGATCGATTCTATCGTGAGGAGCCACAATCATAAAATATCTTTTCGGAAATCTTAATTAGTCTCTTCTTCTTCTTTGGGGAAATCACTCTCTTCGGGGACGGAAATGCAAATACAGTTTTAGAAACGCACGGCACCTTTACTGTTACACGGTAAATTAATATAAGGGCAAGTTACGCGAGGATAATGTTCCGACAACTATTCATGATAATCGAGATGCAATACGACGCGGGCAGCCTCTCGTCTTTTTTGTTCGGCGATCCCTCGCATTGTGGCGGTTATTACATTTATCAATCCAATTAACGCCCTGGCAACACCACACGGCGTCCCCGGAAATGCACCACGCTTCCCCCGCGCATTCTTCTGCCCGCAGTTGTAGAGGGAACACGCCCATGACGACTCTAGAGACTCTTCTCGTCTTTTTCATGACAACCGTAATCGACACCGAACGTATCATAATCGTCATCATCATCATCGCAACAGACCTGCGAACCAACAGCCGACGAGGTTGTTCGCAGACCCGCCTCAGCATCCCCGACTTGAGACTGCAGACTGGCATGCTAGCGTCGAGCCCCCAGCCGGCCCCTCGTCGAGGATCATCGGTAAGGGCACCTCTCTGCCGACACTGGACTATTACGAGGGTCGTCCCTGCCAGAGGTCGCCCAACTAGAGCGTACCCGGAGTCGCACGGGTCACGTGCCTATTTTAATTAACTGGGAAGCTGTCTGTCCATCTGATATTAGTTTAATAAATGTGTCGATATGTATGTTCAACGTTATGACTGTGTTTACATTTCATCCACCGGCGAGAGGAAAGGCTCGCCATGGTCCGAGTCACGAATCCTTCTCCACGTACTTCCATACCTTTACAAGTATCTGAAAGGAAGCACGCTTCCTGGTGATCTCCGACGAGAGGCCGGCCAGGGGCTCTTCGATGGCATGCCAAGCTGGTGGTGGTGTTCGTCGATGTGGCGATGGGGTCGGTCAATTCGACGGAGGTTAGCCAACAATAGTTATACTGCGTATATGAGATTTTCAAGAGAGACGAGAGGAGAGTCTTCAGAGTCGTTATGGGAGAAACGCAGGAGCGCGTTCACGCTGCAACTGCCTCGAGGCAGACTTCCCACTGTCAGTCAGATCGCAACACGAAAATAATAAATTATAAGTGTTACCAGGGTGTGGAATAATGGACGCGTCGAGATATTAAGTCGAGTCGAGTATTTATACAACTCAATTGTCATATTCATCTTTCGTCGTCTAATTTCAGGTGGTCCGAGGCTGCGCGATGAGCGCCAAGTGATCTCCGTCGGATGGAGGCGCCATGACGCCGGAGACGTGCCCGGAGACGTGGCCGGAGGCGTGGGCGGCGACGCCGACGGACTCGCCGGCGCTGGCGCAGCGGCCGCTGCTGCTGCGCACGGCGGAGCCCCGGCGCCCCAAGCGCGTGGGCTTCGCCGCCGACCACGTGCGCCAGGAGGTGCGCCTCACAGACCGCGGCCCGTCCATCGTCTGCACTTCCCAAGAGTAAGTTCCTCCCCCTGCCTTCACCAACTGTTCGCCGGTCTCGGGGTTCTTCCCTCCGCCTCCCGAGCTCTACAGATACGCGTCCGATTAAACCTTGTGACAGGGAGGCTGTAGTAGTTATCCTTCAGGTTAACTAGGTCTTCTATACAAAAGTGGTCACGTCTGAGGACTGTGACCATTCTTGCCCGCTATACTCTTGATTTTCGCTCTGCAGGATCCTCTGCAATCTCCATCTCTCATCGTTGTTGTAACGGTAGACCCTTTGGCGGTCTCCCCTCGGTCTCTTCGGCGGGCACCCCGTCCTTTCCGCCGCCTCCTTGTGCGTTATCGAGCGCGACGAGCTTCTTCGGGCTATCGTATCTTCTAAATAGTAGAATCTTTCTGTTGAGGTCGCAGGCGCTCCGTTTTAATCTTCCTCGAGTTTTTCCCGTACATCGTCGACAGCATCGCTGATAATTTTGCTGACGTCCTCCTCCGCTCAACCTTGAATTCCAACCGAAAGCCGTTAGGTTTTGTTTAGAAAAATATACCCGTTGTTCGACCCTGCAATTCGCTCCCTCGAGGGCGAATAGTTAACAAATATAAAATCACGCGTAGTCCGCGAAGCGGCTCTCGATCCGAACGAAGAGCCATACTCGTGGTAGCTGGCTCTTTCCAGACTTTTGGGTCAGCCAATTTCTGACTTCTGACAAGCGCTTAAAGAAGGAACTGTTTTAATTGTACCTTTGTCAAACCGCTCTGATAAGGCTTAATCTTGGGCACAAAAGTATTGTTTTTTCTAGGGAGGTTCCAAAAGTATTATAAAATACGCCATTTTTTTCGGGTCTCCCCAATATTAACTATATATAAAAATATTAACTATACAGAAAATTAGATTTATACATATTTTTTAACAGATTTAAATTTAATATCGAACGTTGTCGAGTAGTGTTGATGTTGGCATATATATTTTTAAGTATCGGGGGTAGAGTCGAACCTAAAAAAAATAGGTTCTCTATTCTCATTGTGTAGTTTTAGACATAAAATTACATCATAATATTAATTGTTTTATTACATCATGTATTCGTTAATATACCTGTACGTCAACTATGTCAGACTTCCATCAGATCTGTAGCTCCTGCAAAACTGCAACAAAGGTGTCAAATGATGCAGGCGAAATGGGGCGGAGGCCTAATGGCCGAGGGGATGACAGGGATAGAAAATATTTTCTCAATTATTATAATATATTTATACATAGATTATTTTTTATTATAAAATATATAAATGATGCTTTTTCTTTCTGTTTTCTTTGGCATCGTCGACGAGTGGAAACTCTCTTTCGTTGCGAACAAATATAGTGATAGTGAAATCGGAATATTGTTTTTAACTACGTTTTTTTTTATATATATTACGCCCTATGCACAATATATCTGGGTGTTACATATTTTTACATTTATTTTAATTAAAAATGTGTTCCATCGTCTCGTATTGTCTCATTTTTATATAGGATTACGTGGAGCGTGTTTTTTTTTGAAGAACCTTTGAAGTTCTGTACGTTTTGCGCTCTCATTTTGACTAAATCCGGCAAATTACATCTCTCTGAGTAATCTGATCCTTCGATAGACCAGTTTACATTGCCAGACACTTTTTTTTTTTTTTTGCAAAGTAAAAGTTTACATTTGCAAAGGCCACGGTGATTAGAATTGTTTTTTTTCATTTTATGTTGCGAAAAACAATTTTTAATTTCACTCTAATTTTTTAATACAATCGTTCTATGTAGAATGAGATAAACTACATATTCCAGAGGATAAAGTGCTTGTTTTTTGAGTCTCTAGACTTTTTGAATTTAACGTTATTCTATGTTTTCTTATATATTTTTTTCCCAATCATATCTTGTTCGTAGAAAACATGTAGTATAGACATAAGACCATCAATCCCTCGGTTTGCATGATCATCAAAATCATCTTAACGCATCTAATGCAGAGGATTGTTAGCCGTGAGCTCAAAGTTGAGCTGTCGCGTGGGTTGTAACAACACTAGGATGTGGGTAGGGTCGATTCGTGAGTACATACGCAGTCCGGATGCTACGGGCACCTCCGGTAGCACTAACGACATTGGACCTAGCCGGATAGCGGCCCGGGCCACTCATAGTTCCGCAGGATACACAGGAACATGATTGACCGAACCACGATCGCTGCCACATCCGATTCCGAAACGTGACAACACTCAAATTTGTTTATTAGGCGAGCGTATTTAACATAGTTTGTTATATTGGGTAAAGCGAAAAGAAATATCATTTTTTTATTGCGTTTATTTAAACAAAAACTATGTAATATATTTCTGTTTTTTTTTATCAAAATACGAATCCATGTGCTTTTGGACTTGTTCGATGTTTGTATTTTTTTTTATTTTAAAGCGAATGGTCTATCGACTTAAAAATGTGACGAAAGGTTAAAAATCTGGGATTGTTTCTTGAACTGATGTTTTTTAAGCAGTACCTTCTTTAATCTTACTAATTGGGCACACTTCATAGTGAATTGTTCCCAATACATCCCACCAAATACAAAAGAGTACCCTTTTCAGTTAATGGGGGTATAATTAGGGGTAGACACAGTTATCTGATTCAATGAAATTTTTGCTTTTTCTCTTCGGATTGGGATAGAGGACTCATTTCTCATCCCCAGTAATTATCCCCCTATTAAAAATGACAATACTGAAAGATTATTAATAAAACGATACCAACCGTGACGTGTTATCCGAAAGACAGCCGACGACAAACTGGTTTTAAAGTCAACAAAAAATGACACTTCTTTCCGCTTTACCTAATAGTATTTCTTTTATGAGTCGATCGAATGTGTATCGTATCTAATCATGGAGATTAAACTTTGATCGAGTGGTCGGATTAAAGATGTTGTTCTATATCTGGATATCTGCATTATTTATGACCTTACTACACTCAGAACCGTTATCTTTTTACTTCCGAAATTGTTGTTAAACCGTCCTACTGTTTTAACTTAGCCGTGTCGATGGGGTCTGTTTGGGTACCCCAAGTTTTTGATTTTTCTCGCATAACTCTTTTAATGTAAAACCTACATGTCACAAACTTTTTGTATTTGTTTAAAAAAGTCTAAATAATATTTGAGAAATATCCATTGTCCTTTATTGCGAAAAAAAAATAAAAAGACCAATATTCGCTTCCGTTGCCACGGGCGCGATGTTTTTTCTTGATCGGATCTGATACGATGTGCCGAGTGCGAGTGAAACCGTAAGATTGATAGGCACGGCGAGAGCTCAGTCGGCGGCAGGACATGGCCGAGTGCGCTTGTCATTTAGGTGTTATCTTGATTAGTTACAAATCCAAAATATCGACCAAGCATATTGTAACGTCGAAGGTTTGTTTGGTCTATGACATATGTACAATAGAACAATTCGACAAGGAGCTTATATGTATTATGTTCTTAAAAGACATGCGATAGATATGCAAAGACATCATAGAAGACATTATATTCGCTTTCATAGCAATATTAAGCCGAATATGGATTTAGAAGGCTCTCAAAGTGTTTGCTATGATATTGGATCAAATTTCGGCACCGCTTCATACAGCAGGAGCGGGGCCTCATAATTTAAGATTTATAGAATATAGTAATCGGTTCCGCGATGAAGTCCCCAGGTTCTATATAGGAAGACTACGGTGTAGTTTTTGTTTATATATAGACGTCCCAGAGTTTTAGAGTCGAAGATCGTTAGCCACGTAAGAAGGCGATAGCCTTCTCGGATAGAAACCAGCGCATTTTGCTAAGGCGCCGCTATCAATTATATCGTTAAATATATTCCCTTCGATGTCTTAATCGTTAAAAAGTAATTCTGTAATCCTCGGGTCGGCTAAGCCGATTCGTCCACTGTTGATCATTAACCGATCCGCCACGGCGGCTCCAATCCAACGACGTCGGCCGATGCGGTTTATTTACTATTTAATAGACCCCAAGTATTTCAAGTCATCATAATGATATAAATGGGTTATTTTAAAAATAAAAATACAGGCGGACCTCAGCTTTTACACATTCGACTTTCGCACAATTCGCTATTTCGCACATTTTTGAAAAATCGT
>JAGXCT010032687.1:0-13682 GCA_022495035.1 Philopotamus ludificatus
ATCAGGCATTAACATGTTGTATGGGCGTCTCCTCTCCTATAGGGCGGGTTTATATAGCGTGGTCCATATCGCGGCGCTATAGGAGGGTTGACTCTAATTAGATTAAAGACAACGTTTTTTTTTTTAGTTTTTTTGTTAGTTTTTCGTCTTCCAGTATAGGGGAAAAAAATAAAAAAAAGTGATCGGCAAATACGGAGGCCGAGGCAACACTTTTAATCTTTTTATCTTTGGAAACGTTAAGATCTATAAAGATTAGTTAGTATTTCATAATTAGTACTGTGCGGTGCTCTATCACTATACGATATATCGTTGTTCAGAATATGTGCTCTAGAATAGACATCATATTCCAAATCTATCAACTAACAATATTCTCTGAACTCTCGTCTATTAAATGTCCTTGCTCTAATTTTATTAAAAAAGTCATCATAACCGGCAACATAGTGATATTTTAGTACAGGACGATTTAAAAATAATCAGCGGGTTAACCCTCTGACTGTCGAACAACGATATATCGTCGTCGTTTTTTTATGCTGTTAATTAATGGATTTATTTGAGAATTAGTGGAGCAGGGCGAATAAAATACAACATTTAAATAAAAAATCGCAATATTTTAATTTTGAACCAATCTCTCCATTTTATACGTAGTTCTATATCCCAAACAACACGAAATTTACTCAAATACGCGGAATTTTTTTCATGAATTTTATTTTTAAAAAATCAGCACATTTTATTATTGTTACGACTGCATTTTGTTTTGCATCTCATCGTCTTGTCGAATGCAGTTTTAAATAAAAATACATTTAACGACCCGGCGATGATCTCGCGCCGATGAGTACAGCAGTATTCAGAGATCATAAAGAGTCCATAATTAATACAATTAAATTATACGACAACATAAAATTATACTCTGGATGATGCACCGCGGTTAGAGAGGGACGGGAGCTGCGGCTGCGGCAGCGCCTCTCGCGGTCGACACGCGCAAAACGGTTCTTCGACCTCCCGCGTTAAATCCTCTCTCATCGAAATATTTTCCCACGAGTTTTTGTATAGATGTCTCGTATGTACCAGAATCTTTTTACCCGACACGATTTGAACGAACGAGACACTGGCTGTCATTACCGGGTCGTTTTAGTCAGCGCTGCTCCAACTGTTGAGGAAGAGTGGCGCCAAAGAAGCCCGCCGAATTAATGCATTTTGCATCGAAACGCGCTTTGTATGGAAAAGAGTACTCTTCCCACACCAGCGGAGAGCAGAGTATGCAGAGATGGCTGTGAGAGATTTTCTTTGGCTATATGTCGAAGCGGAGGCTAAACCCTTTTCGCACTTCTGCTAGGGCAGATTGGGCACCGCCGCTGTGGATTATCGTCCCAATCAAATGTCGATAAGTCGCGTTAATTGGCATTAATATCGTGGTGGTAGTGGTGTATGGCATTAGAGAAGGATGGAGGAGCACTACGTTGACTCCAGGTCATCCTCAATTGACCCCTGGAGTCGTCGGAGCAATACATTCCGCCACCATGTGCCCTACATCTTATCTCGCATTGTGTCGAACAACGTACGAGAAATGTCAATTTTCAACGTTTCATTTATACAATTTTTTTTAAGCATGGTTTTAATTATAAAATTCTATTATATACACCAAGGGTTGCAATGTTATTATTCCACTTGGAGTAGTAGTGGATATTTGCTAAAATAAATGTATATATGTGTACTGACGATCATCAAGGTGTGTACTGACGGAGCGCCATCAGTGTACACACTGATTTTTTTGTATATCGTCCTGTACTAAAATATCACTATGTTACCGATTACGATGAATTTGATAATACAATTAGAGCAAGGACATTTAAAGAATATGGTGTCCTTCGTTATGAGGTGCGCTACTTTCTAGAGCACATATTATGATTTTTTTTAGAGCAGGAAAATGAAATACGTATGACGTAAGATCCTTATTATTAGATAACAACTGGCTATTTGATTTAGCATTTTTAGTTGATGGCCTAATTTATAATTAATACAGAATAACAAGGCGTGAATTATTTTCTAGCTCAATAAATAAAAATGCTTCTGACACGATTAATATCTCGCGTTTATTACCCTGTGAACATTTCCCAAAACTAAGTGAAGTAGATCCTATTTTCTAACCCTAACTATGAACGAAAGAAGGTAGAAAAGGCGCTAGAGTTGTAAGGTTCATCCGAACTCATATGTGAAATGATTAAGGTATTGTTTGTAAAAGTTGACCACCACTGATGTACACGTTTACCCTCGAGGACCAAGTTATTAAATAAAATAAATTAAACACCTAATAATTTCTTCTAGGTTGCTAATCTCATCGCAAGATCGAATCTTCTGAATTGTTCTATATCAGGGACATTTATGCTTCAAAAGTAAACTACTAAAAGGAAATCTCTCATATAATCATGAGATAGTATGTCCTGTTGGTTTCAGTTCTTCCAGGGGCGAAAGCCTGGAAGAAACACCTCTTAGTATCTCTACCACCAAAGAAGATATGCTTATCCCGGGCTAGGTTGTCACGGCTCCCTAGCTATCCAAAGGCAAATGCTGGTATAGTATTTTCTGCTGTTTTCATTGTCAATACCACTCCTTACAGACGTCATTTTGTCTGTAGGTTTCATACCATAGTGGCAACGAGGAAATTCGTTCAGATGGAAGGAATACTATAACCTAGCGGTTGTTTAAGACTAGCTGAAGAGTGCGAGTTGGTCTGCTAGTGGATCAACCCTCACCAGGAATACGTAGCCTATTACTGATATTCTTGGTATGTTCTGGAGGATGGAGACAACTCCAATAGTGATTAGCGCCCGAAGAATGACAAAATAAAAGTCATCAGAGTTTGGAACCATCATGGAATTAGTCCAAAAGCTTCTACAATCAACAGAAGTTTTAAACAAAAACGTCTAGTTAAGAACATCATATGTTAAAACTCGGTTTACATGTAACTGACGTAGATTGTGGACCATTTCTACAAATCAATAACTTTCAGCCAGGAGTGCATGCCACTCGCACTAGAAAAAAATCGATGTCGGTCACCGATGACTGACACGGCACGATAAGTTTAATAGGAGAGATTTGAAGCCTATATTTAATCCAATGAAAGAAGATTATTTTGATTATTTGCTAGCCACGAGACAGTCACTCGCTGAGTGTATGAATGGACATAACCAGACCCTTAAATGGTAGTCGAGGCTAGATAAACCTATGGCGCTTACCCATTGGTTTGGTATCGAATTCTGGTATAGTTTGTAAGTTTTTCGACTATAAAACTATTCCTGAGTCTGCAGAACTTGCCGGAATACTATACATTCCCCCCCCCCCCAATATCCAATATTTATTTATTCGCGCTGTTCGTGACTTGGAAAGTGATTCAAGCTAATCATTAGATGTTACATAAAAACTGAATTCAAATTTAATTAAGTGGTTTAACTCTATATAAATCTCCTCATCGTTGGCAAAACGCCGCACAACAAAATACGTGATACTAGCCGTACCGATGGGGTATATTGGTTATCAAAAAATTTTAATTTTTTGCGATATATGTCTAAAATGGTATAAAGAATAAATATTATAAATAATCATTGTCCTTTATTGTCTGCAATTGTGAGAAAAAAACTGATGCCGCGTTTTTTTCGCTCGCATCCGGTACGATGTGCCGAGTGCAATTGAAACATGTCAGCTAAGTCTGCGGCGAGACATCGCCGAGAGCGTTTTACGCTCAAAAAAATTGAATTAGATGAAGAATTCATCAATATTGCTTGGGGTATCTGAGAGACCCCCTTCGGAAGGCGCGGTTATTTGCGATCCGCTGTCACGGACGGGTTATGAAAAATATCAGACGTATATTACTTTTTATAAAGCCATGTATTATTCATAATGATACGTATTATTGAATAAAAATGATGTTACAAATATTTAGTTTTTCGAATGCCTTATTATTTTAGCCAAGGTAACCCTGAAAAATAAACTATAAATAAATAACGCAAATCCAACTGAAAAATTCATATTTTCATTCGTATCGTGTGTGTGGGTTGGAAATAATTTTCTTATGATTACCATATAACTAGCCGATATTGTATTGTAATAGAATTTTCCATACATTCACTTGTTTCTTAAAATAAAAAACGCGAATAATTCACAAATAATATAAGAACCGTATTAAATAAATTATGAAAGGGACGACTGGAATTAATTTATTGCGAACATAATTCAACATTATTATATCATTTCTTTCATATTCCGGAGGACGAAATACAACACGTGTACGATGTATATGACTAGGAATAATTTGAACATACATATACTATTATTATTTATTTAATAATTATTCATCAATGTGTCCATCAAATGTGTTAGTTCATTGTGAATTGTTTACGGCGCAATTGGGTCTGTTTTTCAGACTCCAGGTTTGATGCAAACGCCACATGTGGTGTTCGGTGGGGGCCCCATGCTTCCAACATATTTTTTCGTTGCCAAAAATTTGCGTTGATGTAATCGGCAAGGGTCACACGAGGCGCTCCCGCAAAGGCCCGAGTCCACCACTCGATCGTTTTGTTCATATGGCGGATAGAGTTCGCCGTTGTTATCGCCATACGTTGCCATTAATCGCAATTATCACCAGATAACAACGGCTATTAACAGGTCAAATATTTATTTGACTTTATCTTTGGATGCGCAAAAATTTTGTATCCAGATTTTGACGTCCTTGCGCGATACAGAGGTGTGCAACATTTTTTAGCGACGAGATTGTGGGCGATGCGTCCCACACTGCTGCATTCAACAATGCATTTGAAACAATGATCTAGCGATGTCGAGTATTCAATCATTTGAATAATAAAGGACCCACGGTACGCAGGTTGAATCAAGGACTCGAAAACCAGGAAGACAACAAAATATTTTAACGGCATTTATGATCAATTTTATTTTTAAATATAGTCAATATTAGCAGAACCATGCTCGTCATTAGGGGCAACCGCGACACTGCCCCACACACGGTTCTCCTAATAAATCCGTATTACAGTAAACAGAAGGTAGCTTTTTGTTTGATGCGTAAGTCTGATTGGGGCAGGTTTCTATATGTCCTGGACAAGTCTTTGCTAGCCTCAGTTTAGCTGTTGGTCTGACGCGAACGAGTTGTGTTGTTTGTCAGTCAATGGAGATAAAGAGAAGAGTTCCGTATTGCCGTATACAGAAGGTAGCTTTTTGTTTGCTGCGTAAGTCTGTTCGGGGCAGGTTTCTATATGTCCTGAGCACGTGTTTGCTAGCCTCAGTTTAGCTGTTGATCCGACGCAAACGATTGGTGTTATTTGCCATACGAGTTATTCGTATTTTAATAAAAAAAAAATCTGGTTAGTATCAAAATGGCTGCTGCAGCAAAGAAAAATCTGAAGCTCTTCGTCCATCGGCTGTTGGAACCGACCTTTATGCCGAAGTTAGATGACGACTCTACATTCGCCAGAATTTGTCGTGAGTTATCATATCTACTATATACAGTAAAGCAATGATAATCCCTCTTATAGTGCTCGCCTAAGTTGGATTGTCCTTAGGGGCAACCGGGGCATTGCCCCACACATATTTCACCTAATAAAAAAAATTTAGCTAAAATATGCGAACAGAACCGTAGTCGTATGTGTTTGGGCATTCTTGTATCCGCCCTGGTTACGTGTTCGATAGGGTTGCCGCGAACAAGTGTTGATGTTTGTCAGTCAGTCGTATACATAAGGTCGCTTTCGTTTGTTGCGTAAAGCTCAGTTTGGGGCAGACCTGTATACGCCCCGCTGCTCTATTATTTTCTACTCGATTCGATAAATAAACGGCACCGTCAACGTTTTTCGACTATATTTTGCATTTCTCTTGTCTGGAGTTTGAATATCGTCATCAACTGATTGATGAAAATTTTTTAAAACTCGTTCGTTGAATAAATAAATAAATATTAATAAAAATTATTTCCATTTGATTTCGTGAAAAATACATTTTCTTAATGTTTATAGGTAAATAAAAATTATTTTTGTTTAATTTGGCAATAAACAACTTAATCATTCTTATTATTTTCTTGGTTCGACCTCACTGTACTAAAATATATACAGTTAATTTTAAACTTTAACCTCATCATGCGCCACCTGTTTTTAAAGTCACAAACCGCCTCTGGAGATGTGTGATGCAAGTTGATGCAGTTTCGCATGAAAAAAAATGCAATTGAAGCCACAAAAAATATTTTATAATTATCTAATAACATCTGGGTATCCTGATAAACTACTCATAGATGTCTAAAAAATAGTTTAGAAAGATTTATTGCACAATTTATCTCACCGCAACATGGCGGAACGTCACAATATATGCAGATTATTGCAAGAAAATTAGCAATACCAGATTAACCCTTTCAGTGCGGGGCGCATCGCGTACATGCGCAAACAAATCGTGTCCAGGGTGCGGGCGCATCGCGTAGATGCGCGAAATTCTTAAAAAATTAAACTTGTCGTTGCATATAAACTAGACCGAGTTAAGTGATGGTGTTTGTTTTAAAAATCAGCTAATAAGCACAGCTAACCAAAAAAAAAAAATTTTTTACCAAAAAGTTATATAAAGCATATAAAATATAAATATGAACCGTAGCCATTCAAATCCTTGCCGGGTGCCTCATTTCAAATCCCGCGCAGCTCGCGGCATTATCAGTGACATACTCGGCCGTCGGCCCAGTAGGGATCATCAAGGAAATTTCACGTACATTATTTAAAGTTTAATTAAAATACTATAATTATAGTTAAAATTTGTTTATTAAATTAAGGCCTATTTTATTCTCATAGCACCTTTCATACGGTCAAGAGCATTCCCTGGGGCGGGTCAGTTGTCGAAATTTTTATAAGAGCGTCTTATTTTACAAAAAGCGTCATAACTTTTTTATTAATCAACATATTGAACTGAAAGTTAACTACTTCAACCTTAACATTTACTAGATAGTAAAATGGTAACAGATTATTTTAACTTATGGCAGGAATCATGAGCTTTTTTAGAAACGGGCCAGATTGGATTTTTTATAAATCATGGTTTAAACATGCACTTTGAATGTTGAATCTTGAACTACGAATCAGGTCTACTGCGTATCACGAGTAAGACATTTATTTCTTGATTTAAATTGAGTCGTTACAAGAGTAAAATAGATAATTTGTTGTTTTAAAATTGGCCCACAAACACGGCTAACTATAATCAGCCAATCTAGAAAGAAAAAAACTATACAAAATATACATATGGAACAAATCCAGAAAGGGATTCAGTTATATCTCAAATTCTTGGCCACGACAGTAGTGTTTGTTTCCGTACGCTGGAGTCAGGGCTGCCAAAATATTATTGCATTACATTATTTGGATTTCCAGTTAAAATTCTATAATTATATTTTAGCTTTTGTTTATTGAATTTAGGTCCGTTTTTCCGGGAATTATAATGTCACTACACGACGACAATAAAGACCTTCAATTGGATCCATACTCCGATTTTGATATTCGTGAGGAAGAATGCAGACGTTCCGATTTTGCAGGTGTATCTGAGTAGGAGCCCGATATCCATATGTACTTCGGTAGGAACCAATTACCGAAATCCTAGCCCATTGATCTGGTCCTTTTATTCCCTTATCGCACATGGGCTTATTAGCTCATCATCAATCGATAAAACCGATATGATGCTATCAGTCTAAATTGTCTTAGAAAAGTGTGAAATGGTATAAAGAAATTGCATTTTCACATTTTGATTTATATTTTAAACGCACATACGTGTACAGGAATATAACCAAAAGAATATCCCTTTCAAATTTCAACTAAATGTAATGAGATCTTAAAAAAAAAATATAAATTGTCTCGAAGATATAAATACTCAAAATTGTTCGTCAGGTTCGTTTTCATACAATATCAACTGAATTATCAAAACATGTATACTTGAAGTTATTTGCCAATCACAGGTAAAATCTTCAAAATCAGCCATAGACAATGTCATGTTTGTTCCCATTCCACCAAATCTCAAAATGGGGTAATGTCACGTTACTTTTGCCCATCGTACAATGTGACATTAGTAGTGTACTTCATGCTTTGGAAATTTACCACACCAGGCAGTTTTAGATTATGTTTGTATTTATTACAAATATACTGTGTTGATCTCTTTTTTTATATATATTATTTTATAAATGGCTATTTGAATAATACCATTCCATAGCTTCTAATTTGCTTAGTCAATGTATGTTATTTATTATTTTATTCATAACACATTTTACTATTGTGTATTTTTAATATACTTTTTTTAATAATTAAAGTATGTACTTTTTTATATGTATACTCTGTACAGTATTTTTTTTAATAATACATATTTATTATTTATTTTATATAAATATTAATGTGCATCCTATAGAATATTGAAATGCAAAATGCTTCTGCTTTCTTTTAAACAATAACATAAGATTGATGACATTCAATGGTGTTGTCATCTCGGATTAGATAATATATTTCTTTTCTATATACAAATTATTTACAGCACCTTATACTCTTTGGTAATAAAATTATGATTTACGAGTTTCATATGACAGCTTCTTTGTCTTCAAACAGAATTGCATCACTAATATAAAAAATGCATACACATGTGCGCACTAATAGTGAACATCGCCGGCCGGCCGGTTGATATTTTGGACCAATTCGATTAATTCGAATAAAAAAATGACGCACTTATCAGAAAGGTTCAATTACCCAGCAGGTGTGACATGAAGTGAACATATTAGAGGGAACAGGACGCGAGGGCGACATGGTCAGTCCGGCCGGACGCGGATCTCTGTTGTTGAGCAATTGATATTTTGTTCGATTTATTATTACGAAAATAAAGCGATTCGAGTTTATTATTTTAGTTGAGATGGAAGAACATATCCTAATCAACATGTTTGCATAAATCTCATAGGAAAATGGTCTAATATAGCGGTAAACGGTGAATACAAATTTACCTCGCCAAAAAAATAATTTGGTTCAAAACGGCGCCGCACTCAGATGCAGAATCGTTGTTAGACCCGCCGCATTGAAAGGGTTAAGGCAGAATTTAGTCGCGTTAACCTTTTTTTTAAGAAAAACTAGATATCGATCCGTTATGGCGGCTTGAAAACTCTCCCTTGGGGTATCTCAGATACCCCAAGCATTACAAGTTTTCATCCATAGCTTGACTTATTTTTTTAAAATGGATTGTTTTAAGAATCTGATTCATAATTTTTTCGATATTTTGTATTTTTTAACTCATCAATATGACGCGTAAATGACAAAGATCTCGGCGATGTCTCGCCGCAAACTGAGCTCTCGCAGCACGTGTCACTCGCACGTTACACTGCGAATACTGTTGTTTTTTATTTTTTTTATCACAATTGCAGACAGTAAAGCACAATGATTAAGTATAATATTTATCTTTTGGACTTTTTTTAGACAAATATACTAGGCTAGGTCAAATCTCATTTTAATTCAACAGTTATATTTCTAAATTAAATATTGATTTTTCGCTTAAAGAAGAATTAATTGAATCAAATGAGAATTTTGAATTACATATCAATGAAGCTTTATTTTATAGCTTTTCCTAGTTCTTACGATCTTAGATTGAGGCAGGATTAATCGATTGAATTTTTTAAATCATTAATATTTCTAAATATTATAATTAAAAATATTACAAAAGTATACGAAACAATACTATCTTTAAGCTTTTATATGCAATTATAAATATTATGATCGAGAAAAATGTAAGGGGGTCGATGAAGATAATTTTTCTGAAATTATGTCCTTTTGTGAGTCTGCGCCTCATACAAATATTTTATTTCTGAGAATCGTGTTCGAATAAATAATTCCGTGTAAAAATATAGTATTGGTTCTTTTTAGCGGATAATGGTTGCGGACCTCTCAATAGTTTTTCTTACGGAAAAATGTATTTAAAATAATAAAAATGTATAGAGCTGATTTATTCCCACAATCTAAACAGCTATGTACGTACAGAATTCATAGAAAGATAAATCTGTTGTTGTTGCTGCTACAACCTACAATCGTATCACATTATATTGTATCGATACGGTATAATCGACGACATTGATCATATAAATAATTTAAACTAAAAAAGCACTGTGTGCGTTGTTTATGCTCATGTTCCGTGGAATAATCTAGTGGTACGTTTAGGGAATTGTGTATTCATCGTGCAAAAAAAGAAGCAATACTACATGTTGGTAGGTGATACCTTTCCAGAATAACAAACAAAGTGAAGCCGAAACCTTCTTCTGCATGTCTTACCTGTGCTCGCTAATACGCTTCAACATTTCGCAACAATACAATCGACCGATGTACGAAAATTGTTCAAAATTTTTGTTTTTTTTTATTATATATTTATAAGAGAATAGTATACACGTGCATAATACATAGCGATAAAGCAATAAACGTAGTTTACATTGAGCGTAATCGTCGTTAGAAGGGGAAGTCGGTCTCAAGGAGATGGCCGGCGAGGCGTGACGGGAACCGAACTCGAAAACCTCAAGAATGCCAACAAGCAAGCAAGCAACAACAAATATTTTGATACTGTCCATCTTATATAACAACGGTCGCCAAAGTGGTGGTCCGCGGATCACTGAAAAAAAATCGGTGGTCCGCAGTGCGCTCGGCGAACCTGTGTGCGCCGCACAATCTGGCCATATGGTCGGCGTGCCCCTGGCAACCAATATAAAACTGCCAAAATGAATCAAATATCCTAGATTTGGAGGTTTTCCCCAAATTTATCACTAAAAATGTATATTCTACGAGCCAAGCGTGTCTATTTGGGACCCCAAGAATTTGAATCTTCTCGAATAACTCTTTTAATATAAATCCTACACGTCATAACATTTTTATATTTGTATAAAAAATTCTAAAGAATAAATATTACAAATAATCGATGACCTTTATTATCGGTAACCGCGATAAAAAAATAAACACAACAATATGCATTTCTATTCGCTCCGTACGCGAATGCGATAAAAAACATCGCGAATGTGTGAATGGTCGGTCGATATTGTGGATTTTTCTACTAATATATATCATGAATAACCATTTTTATTCAAAGTCAAGATGAAGAATTCATCAATGCAAAGAATTTCATCTTTTTTCTCTTTTATTGATTGATTTCGATGATCTCGATGATCGAAAATAGCGATCTTATAAATATTTATTATATCTTTATTTTTTTACAAAAAAAATGAATGTTTTGTACCGTCGGATGATACAAATGAAGGTTTTTTTAAAAAAAATAATATTAGGTATACCGAAAAGAAATCCATTTTTTTTGTTGTCTTATTTGAGATCAGTCTGTACTTAACATGACGGAGTAAACATCTCGTTTTTTTTACTATAGTACTGTTTTTTGTGTCATATATTTTATTTTATTTTTCAGAATAAAATGAACAGGCCCGAATCCAATGCTTTTGATTTTGAAATAAAAAAACAAATGGATTTCTTTCCGTACCCCTAATATATTTAGCACTTAATGTTCCTATTGATGGTCCGCGAGGTCCTAAAGTTTGGCGACCACTGTTATATATGAAACGGACCGAAATTATAGACGAAAAATACATGATTTACAGGTATTCCGTCCGAGATCGTCCGAGAGTATTTGTACAAGTGGTCGGAGGTAAAAAAAAAGTTCCAGGTAAAAATAATTCCGTCTCATTCATCCCGAGTTTTATTTATTCCATTCACAAGACGGATTTGTAAAGGTGAGGATGTAAAAAAGGGCAATTGTCAAATGCACAACAATGGAATGCTCGGTACGAGGAGGTTGAAGCCGAAGACGCAGTGAATTAAAATGCACTGATAACATTTTTACCTGAGCGCCGAGTCGCCGAGGGCGACAACAGGTGTAATCTGTGGATTCATCGGAGGAGGAGAGGTCCTCCGGGGTCAACTGCTGCTCTTCGTTCCATACAATATTCCCCAATTTCGAACAATTAGCGGCACCTCTCCCAGCCACGGCTCTGGCCTACCAATTAATAGAGCAGACAGAATTGAAGCAATATGGCGAATATTACGACAAAACTTCCGCATTGTAAATTGAGTCGTATATATTGCTGAAACATTTTTTTCAGCATTTTTTTTGACGTACATATGCCGTACATATTTTTTTCTCGAGGACTCGGGTCTCCGGATTGGAAGCCGACGCTCTCGTCGATACTATTTACCACCTGCAGGTTATTTCTCACACAAACAACCTGGACCGGATGCTGCAAATCCGTATCTACCTGCGCACCGCCTCAAGAGCTGGCGCAGTGAAAAAAAAATTGATAGAACCACTGCCATAGGAGATCTAAGAAGTCTCGGAACAAGTTTCTCTTATGTAATTGGAGAGGCATTGCGCTACACCACGGGAATATCCATAATAACGACGTGTTTCCTATTGGAGCGATTATCCCGGAATTCCAAAAAAATGATTAATAAATTAAATATGAATCATCGCGAGATGCGGAGAAAACAAATAAATCAATTGAAACAATTGTTGTGATGAAAATGTGCAATGATATCATCGGCGATTATTTATACCTCTTTCTTCGATGAGCGCATTCGCCTCCAGGATGCCGAGGACGAGCAGGACGACGGCGGTGAGCCAGGGGACTCTTGAAGATCGGGCCCCCATCGCTAGCTGGTGGTCCATGCACTTTAAAACTTTTCAACTGAACGATACATGGCCGTAACCGTTATCCGCCGGAAAGCAACAGGTTTTTATTATTTATTTATTTAGTTTGCGAAAGTTGCAGATTCACGAATACGAATGGGAGATCGGATAATAAAAAAAAATCACACACGACGTCAACGAAACGAACAAAAAATACGCGCGAAACTTCAAAAAAATTTTTCAACGACAACAAAAATTATGGCATAATCCAGTTTATGTTTTAATTTTTTTTTGTTAATTAAAGTTTATGTCATCGCGACTATTTTTACGCGGATCCGTGATGCATGCAAGCAGATGCTCGCTAGAGCAGAGCATAAGTTAGACTGACAGCTTGGTTGGCGTTGCAGGTTTTCGCCGCCAGGGCGTCATTTGTTGAGTCAGGGCTGGCCAATGATATTAATTATTCAAGGGTCATGCTAAACGATACATAATATACTAATATGCATTTGAATAAATTAATAATATTAACGAAATTAAATTAATATTTTGTGGCGAAAGATAAAATATTAAAAAAATATATTATTTTTTTTGTCTAGCGAGTATGGAGCCTTGAGCAGGGGTGAGAAACCTTTTTTTAGAGCGGGCCGGCTACAAATTTAAAAATGTCGTGCACGTAAGAAACTTATGATAATACAAACACTGAGTGATGAACACAAATTATCTCTTTATTAACAAAACAAACCTAGTATAAAAAATCCGAAAATGAAACAATCATTAATAGAAACAACGACGAAAGATATATAGTGAAAGCCCGTTTATACGTGCCCGTATTTCACATTTCCCGCTATTTGCGTCCAATTTTTTATTTTAGTACATTTAGTACCCGCCTTTATGTTTTTTTTTTTATTTCTAATCAATTTTTAAACATATTTAAATAAATACGTGACGTTTTTAGGCGGACGTTTCTATTGTAATTGCAGACTATGCTCCAAGAGATATTTTTAATACCTCGAAGACATTCGTCTTTAAGGGTAAAA
>JAGXCT010032688.1:0-20748 GCA_022495035.1 Philopotamus ludificatus
CACATATTGTTTCCTCTCTGTAAGGTAACTCGAGAAGAAACGTACTAGATTATCCCAGAAATACTATTCCGGGTATTCAAAAATCATCATGTCTTTGAAAGAACTGGAAATTGTCTCTAGTTCTTTAAAAGCAGACCATTTGTGCTGTGATCTAAGATCGCACTTATTTATTGTCTAATTTTTCCATATCAGCATTGAGGCTTTCATAATGTTTTAGTTTTAAATCCAGCAATTACATTTAAAAAAAAAATCTGCTACTCTCCTGATGTTTGAAGTCGAAGTTAAAGCTGAAACTAATTCAAGAAATCTTTCTGTTTGTGTCGAGAGAAAGGAAAAATTGTTCATTGAGGAGCCATACTCAAGTAGCCAAAGAAACGCATCTAGCTCACGAGCGGTAGTTTGCTGACCCCTGGGCTATGGTAACCTACAAGCCATGACACTAGCTATATTATTAATATAATTATAGATTTCATTTTCATAAACTTAGTACAAACCAAAATTAGTACAATGACAATACAAAAATTTGCATACTCAAAATTGATATGATCATAATGACTTTAGTGAGTATTGTTATAAACATAAAAAATATGTATGAAGAATAATTAATTTAAATTGTATGATCGTGGATTTTACGATTACGAGTTATTTAATTAAGAATAGTCAGCATTAATTTGAAGAGTATCCGCCATTTAATTAATTAATAGAATTTATAGTAATTCAATATTTTTATTTTTGTATATTAGAATTAGCCCTAGAAAATATTTTATATAATGTAAATTGCTAATATCCGATGTACTCTGCAAATATATTCCGTGAAAAGATTCATCTCTGTGGTTTTTCGTAATTTCTTCACTAATAATAATACAAAAAAAATAAAAATCAGTTATTATTTTTTCAGCATATTTCAATATTCACATGTGTTTATTAAATATTGCTTTCATTTTTGAGCGATGACCTGCAACTTCCCTTTTTACTGATTGAAAAAATTACATCTATACAAAACAAATTTCCTTTCAGCGAATAGTAACTTGCAATAATTTTAAATTTTCCATAGAAAAATTTGTCTCCAAAATATGTTTTTGCATACAGATTTAGGTCGAATTTCGGTATATATCTTTTATTCTAAAAAAACAATAAAAATCACCTCAGTAAATTAATATATAAAGATTTTAGCGATAAGATGAAAGTATTAACCGCTTTAATGATACACGTCTTATCGGTTGTGGCAAAGTCTGCAAACTTTTCGTATATAACTTTTCTCATTATCTCGTTTTCGCATATGCTGCTGGCTCTATACACCAACATGGGTTCGAAGTTCTTTCCATTCCACTTCTTCACTTTGCTCTTGTGCTGAAACAATCATTAAAATAAATTCACAATCGATTATAAATCCTGATTAAAAATATATTTTGAATACCATCACCGGTCCAATGTTCTTATATAGAGTGATGTTGATATTTAAAAATGGAGCTCCAGCTTTATCGTATACAACTCGAACTACTAAATCAGTTGAATTTATCTTTTTAGGACCATGACAAATTTCCATTAATTCGACACATACATCGAATTCCCCCTACAAGTTTAAATTTTAATATCAATAACTCAATAAGAATTGAAGAAAAAATGACAATTACAAATTTATCGTCACCAAATGCAGAAGCAGAAACGCAATTTGCATTGTGCAATAAAAGCACAATTATGCTCGTAATGACAATATACCACATTGAACACATTGCAAAGATTAGTTTTCATGTGGATGTTTATTTTGCTCTTTTTTACTAAGTACCATTAATGCCTATCCATTTCATTAGTGAAAAACGGTAATCACATTGAATACAAATCCATTATGAATTTATAGCATTAAGATTTAAATGCGTATCATTATTATATGTTACAAAAATATTCAAAATTCAAAAATATTATATTTATGTTTATTTGATATTTATTTAATTATAAAAGAATTTATTGAATAATGGCGAGTACAGTGGAACCCCCAATTACACTACCCCGAATTACGCGCTGAGTTGAAATATTCGCCGCAAATCCAATTGCGCGGTCGCATTCACATACAGTCAAACGTTGGCTAGCGTCTGTGTATTCAACACGTGCCAGGCTACACGCACACAGCCGGACGGCTTCACTCCCCCAATTACATGACTCCAATATACACGGTCCCGATTTTAGTGTTAGTGGGGGTTTAACTGTACACAACTCCTAATCTTATATATTGATGTTAGTATGACTTCAAAGAAAAACGTCCACGATCAAGTGATTGATTGATAGGAATGGTTATGATGCTGGATGCATCAAGACATTATTCATTGTTTTATAGAATTTTTTTTTATTTTAGTTTTTATAAACTTCAATTTCAACTTCATTGAAAGGACATAATAAAATTGGTATTTCTGTAGTAAATATGTACACCTCGGCTTCGTATAACACAGGTTTTCACATAAAACGGTTGATGATTAGTGGCATTTTTTTATACAACACGCTTTATACAGATGGCCCAAAAGTCACAACACCATTTTAAAATGGAATAACTTTTTCATTTCTTAACCCTTTCAATGCGGCGGGTCTAAACATAATTCTGCATCTGAGTGCGGCGCCGTTTTGTACCAAATTATTTTTTTGGCGAGGTAAATTTGTATTCACCGTTTACCGCTATTTTAGACAATTTTCCTATGAGAGATTTAGGCGGCTCTTTCATCTCGACTAAAAAAATAAACTCGATTCGATTTATTTTCGTAATAATAAATCGAACAAAATATCAATTGCTCAAACAGAGATTAAGCGAGAAAAAAATGGTAATGCGAATCAAAATCAAAAATGCGAAATTCAATTTTCTTATACCATTACATCCGTACACGTGTACGTGGAACATAATGTACGTAGAACACCCTTAACAACCCCTGAGCCGAGATACGTCACCGATACTACTGCGGAGATTTGAATCGTTACTATTCATATTTACATATTACATGGTTCCTATAAATTTCTTGTGATATGTTGTATATTTATTGATAGCTGTGTTTATTAGCTGATTTTTAAAACAAACACCATCACTTAGCTCGGTCTAGTTTACATGTAACGACAAGTTAACGTTTTAAAGAATCTCGCGCATGTACGACATGCGGCCGCACCCTGGACACGATTTGTATGCGCATGTACGTCATGCGCCCCGCATTGAAAGGGTTAATAATCCACGTTTATTCTATCATAATCAAAAAACACACTTCTTGGAAATAATTTTTATTTAGTTTTGAAAACTACATTCTTTAAATAACCACCATTTTACACTTCACACTGACGCGCTCTTTCTAAGGTGTGAACCTGTCGTAGCGTTTCTTGTCTTATTCCTTTAATTTCTTCACGGATGTTGGCCTTCAATTACTGAATGGTTCGAGGATTGTTACGGTATACTTTATCTTTCAAATACCCACACAGGAAGAAGTCTGAAGCAGTTAAGTCAGGAGCGTGGCTGCTAATAATTTCAGAATTTCGCGAAATTATCCTTCTCCCAAAAATTTGCCTTAAGAGTTTGGATGTCAGGCGAGCTGTATGGGGAGTAGCGCCATCTTGCTGCCACAATACCTCTGGTGTGTTCAAGACTGCAGAACGCATGAAATTCTCCAGCATTTCTCGATACCCTTCGCCAGTGATGGTTAGTGCGTTTTTTGCCTCATCTTCAGAGAAGTATGGTCCAAGAACCCTTCCTGCAGTTACACCACACCAAACTGTTACTTTTAGGTGATGAAGACTACGTTGGTGGACTATTCTTGATTTCTGTCCCCAAACGCATATTTTTGTTTGTTAACAAATCCGTTTGAACCTCGTCGCCCATAATGGTGGCAGAAATCAGCTTCTTACCTTGCCAATTCTTGGATCGGGCTCAGCATACGCTAATCGATTCCTATAATCTGCTGGCTTCAGTTCCTGCACTATCTATATCTTATACGGATAGACATGCAGCATCCTTTGAATCCTCCGGAGCGAGGTTCGGGACATCTCCAACTACTGGGACCGCCTTTGAGTTAACATTGAAGGCTCTTATTTAATTCTTCGGCGTACACGCTGAATGTTGTCCTGTGACCTCCCTGAACGTGGCCTTCCATCACGTGGTAAATCCTCTGAAGACCCTGAATTTGAAACCGACGAAATTAACGAAGTATAGTTTGTTTATGTGGTGGTTTTCTGACCCCAAAATGACGAGCGTAGGCTCTTTGCGTTAGCACAATTGATCGTTTGTTTTCTATATAGAATTTCATTATTTTAACACATTTCTCAGTCGTGAAGAACTCTTATTATATGGATTGAAGTCGGCAATAACAAAATCATACCTATAGACAGAAACATTATTCAAAAGAGAGCACTAAAAATTTATGATAATTTAAAAAGAACTGTCACCTGAAGATCAACAATCACAATTTTCCTGCTACTGCAGGATGGTTTGAATGTTTTAAGAAGTATTTTCTAAAATATTTACTTCAAAATCCGCAAAATTTATAAACATTAACGATTACGACCGATCTCGAAAAAGAGTCAGACATTTGAAGACATTGCTATTATATTGTTAATGATATTGATGATGAATGAACGAATGTATTATATGTTATTTTAATTTTTTCAATAAATATGTAAATGTATATTTTGTCCATTACTTAATAACAAAATAAAGGATATTGACAAACTTTGATATTTTTTGGAACGCTAAGACCTTTTATGTTTTCTAACACGGATTTTTTATTACACGACGTTATTGTGGATCCATATGACCGTGATATATGAGGCCAAGGTATTAGGGAAAAAAATCTAATGGATGTAAAAGACACAGCAATTTCAAATATAGATGAAGAATGTATTAGATACGTTTCTAGATCATTATAGTGCTGACATAGAACTTAAATAAATCATAAATGATATAAAAAGAATAATGAAAATTTTGAAATATAATAAAAAAAAACAGTATATTTTACCTAACCGTGCCGATGGGATCTATTTGAGACCCAAATACCTCTTTTAATATAAATTCTACATGTCGCAAACTTTTTGTATTTATCTGAAAATGTCTAAGAATTAAATATTATAAATAATCATTGACCTTTATTGTCAGCATGTGCGAAAAAATATAAACAATAATATTCGCTTCTGTTGCCACGGGCGCGATGTTTTTTTTATGTTTCTTAGACAATTGACAGATTTTTTAATAAAATATTAAAAAATACAATTCTATGGACCAAATTTTTATATTTAAAAAAAAGAAGAATGAAAGCCGTTAACTCACTTCTACGCAAAATACATAAAATTTATTAGAACATAAATGTGTTTATTCGATTCATGGGAACATCTAGAATCTATAAGTTTTGTCAGTAAAATCGAGCTTTAGGTACATTTTTGTATTTGCAAATTTATTCGCGTATCAGACATAATTATGAAAATTTTCTAGCGCTTATAGGGTTAATAATAATTGCTGGTAATGTTTTATTAGGTTAAGTTAAATCCATTTTGTATAAAAAAACCTGGCTGACACTTGTCATTTGTCACATGAACTACACTACGTATTCAAATGTAAAACTATTAAACGGTTGATTAAAAAAAAATAAAAAAATTCAAACAAATTTATTAGATTATATATTTACGTACATAAATTTTATTTACAAATTTTTTTTTGTTTTCGATTTAATTGGTGTTGAGACTGCCCGAATCTTTACACAGAAAATCATCCTTTTCGGTGTATATAGTGAAAATTCCAAATTGAATCTTCCCAAGAAGAAATAATCACCGAAAGCTATATGTGCCCTTTCATCTAGATTTTCTTTCAAAATATAACTTCCCTAAAAATCAAACATAAAAATTACTAAACGTGAATATTAATTTATATAATAAACGAATTAAATATAATAACGATCACCTTTTGTATTATACAATTTTTATCTACTTTAATAGAATTTTTAATTATTTTTTGAACAGATTCCTCATCACATATTGTTGGATAATTTGCATTTAAAATTGATTGATAATGATCCTTGAGCCATATGAATCCACGTATTTTGCTCTAAAGTTATTTTCATATTTAAAAAAAATGAATAACAAATAAAAACAAAAGAATTACCTTGATTGGTCCGCCATTTTCTTTAAAAATAAATTCTCCCATAGCAGTTTGTGATCCATTGTCGTTTGTTGTAATATTAAAATTAATATAATATTTGTCTTTTGCCTTGTCAACTGGTGGTCCACACCTCTCAATATTGGAAAACTTCATAGTGTACGCACCCTTTTATTAAAAAAATATAAATTGATAAATTATTAATAAAACATTTATTACAATTGATTAATTACGTACAGCCGGGGCTAAAACGTTGCATCTGGCATAAAGTAAATTTATAAAAATAAAAAATATACACAAGTACAACATTCTGCCGGTATATTACTATATATTAATGATTTGCGTTGCAAATTTTAATCCAATATAAATCATTACTAAATTGTGATCATTACCGCAAGATAAAATAATTATAAATACATTATTTGAGATTGGTATTATACAAATATGATTTAAAATAAAACACCGTTGACCCATGCATGACCAGTGATTGATTAATAATTGTTATTTTATCTAAACATACACATTTTATTTTTATTTAAATCAAATCGTTAAATAATATCCAAATACGCCAGAAAATCTCCTTAAATTTATCTTTTATTATCAGGTCCGTAGCTATCTTTAGACAAAACTAAAGGCATAACGAAGAAAGAAAGGGAGCATCACAAGCTAAGAATTATAATTTGGTTTTTCTTTCTATTTTTTTTAGATAAAACGATGTAAAATTAATTATAATTCAGGGATTCATAAACCGCATCCCGCATATTGAAAATTTTATTCATTGTTTTTTTATAAAATTAAATAAAATTCCGCTTACTGATAACCATCAAAATATTTTCACTTTCATTCTTCATGAAAACATCAAAATTTTCTCTCTACGCGACTTTTTCTATTAAACAATATTTTCGCCTTAGAACCAAAAATTTAATTTTTTTTGATGTGTAAATGATTTCCTACGCTTAAATGATCATCATCGGTCAAGGATCAAAATTATCTTGCTGTTCGGCTCCTTTTGAGCGAGGTTGTCAGCTTTTGATAAAACAATCAAATTTACACTGCCAGTTGTAGTATAGAAACCTACGCCACTGAAAATGGTTCCAATTTTGCTGAGAATCAGAGAAAGTATAGGAATGGTGATGGATGAGGCCCTATACCAGGGATGGCGAACGAGTACCCGGCGGGTCACGCAGTGACCCGCGAGTGAAATTATGGAACCCGCGTGAATTTTTAGAAATGATTGAAAAAAACATTTTGAAACTTCATTTAATTTAGAAACCAATGATAAAGCAACTAAACAGTATTTATCGTGTTTAGAAGAAATAAAGAACAGGTTTTCAGAAAGGTTTAATCAATTAAACAACTTCTGAAACAACTATTAGATTTGTTATATCACACACATAATTGAATATAAATCTTTAGAGTTGAGTTTCTATTTAATTGGCTAAATTGCGATGGTAGAAATGGAATTAGTAGGTTCCAAAACAGTTATATATGGAAAAATAAATTTATAGAATTAAACGTCGAATTAGAGAAAAAAGCACATGAAATTGAGAATAAATCAATAGAGGAAAAAGTCGAAAATATAATATTACAAGTATGGAACTCTTTACCAAGCTCATTTGAAAGAATGAAAAGGTTAGCTACTGCGCTTTTAATTATGTTCGGATCAACATATGCATGGGAGCAGTTATTTTCATCAATGAATTTTATTAAATCAGGACTACGAAATCGACTTAGTAAAGAAATGACCGCCTGCATGCGTAAGAGTAAAAAGCACTAACTATGCACCTTGCATAGAAAAATTGTCGTCAAATAAACAACAACAGATTTCCCATTAAATGATGTATTCTTCCTTTTTTTTTTATTCATAAAGAGTTTTTGCTTGTAAGTTTTAATGTTAATACAAATTTTAAGCCTTTATTTATTATTGTTTTAATTACTCAACCTATGTGACCCGCCACATGGATTTAATAAATAAAAATATCAAATTTTACCCACTTGGGAAAAAGGTTCGCCATCCCTGCCCTATACTAAGGCTGTAACACCGATGATGATGTTGATGATAATGATTATCACATAATAATATTTAATTTTTAGGATGTTGTATCTGTAAAATCATAGGAAAATCTTATATATTTTGTGAAACGAGTCTTATCTTTCTACATGTAATCTCAAATCATGTATGACCCGTCATAGCTTGAAGGTAATTACAATCGTATTACGATTATCAAATCAACCGCTACTGAGTGCAAATAGTACTTGGATGCGTGACCATTCTGAAGAATTCTGAGTGACGCTGGTCAACAGAGGGTGAGGTGGAGGCTGACGACCTTCATTTCACAAAAATGAATTGTCAAAAATAGCTGGAAAGCGGGCAGCAGCGCTTTTCAGTATTAAAAATTACTGCGGTGCAAAGGCAACGGGAAACCACTGCACTATATATTCCCATGAAAAGCATGTCCATGGTCCTTCATAAGGGGAATCGTGCACATGGACACTTTCCTCAAAAATGAAGGAAGGTGGATTAATAGTTTATATAAAAAAAAGATATTTAATCGTTTCACCACTTCATTTATTTTATTTATTTGCTAGTCTTCACGAAAATTCTACACGTATATTTATAAATTACTTTTATTTTGAAAATAATATATTTTAGGTGGAGCAAAGTTGGGCGTTGGTATGTGTTTTTGTGTTTTGACGCTTGGGTGCATGGCCGGCAACGGCGCTGCCCGGGCCGGCGCAGCTGATGGAGGCGCGCGCTGAAGGCGGAGGACGTATGGGCTGGCGCGCGGCCCTAGCGGCGCTCTTGGCGCTGCTGGCCCTAGCTGCGCTGCTTGTGGCACTCAAGGGCTGGCTGCGAGCGCTTCTGCTTTGGGTCGAGACGCAGGACCCGTGGCTCGTCTCCGGCCTCTTTATTTTGCTCTTTGCGATCGTCAGCTTTCCGGTCGTCGTGGGCTACCTGTTGCTCATGGTCACGTGCGGCTACCTACTGGGGCTGCTGCGTGGTCTACTCACAGTGTTGTTAGGTGCCAACCTCGGCGTAGCGCTGGCACACTACTCTTTACGTGCTGGTGCTCGTCACTTACCGCTCACTGCGCTGCTCAAGCCCGAGCCCACCCGCGCCTTGCTGCGCGTCATCTCCGGCCCACACGCCTTCCGTCTTGTCTTCTTCGCCAGGCTGACGCCAATTCCCTTCGGGATACAGAATACCATATTTGCCGTAAGTCATAATAACATTACCCTACTGGTTTCTTTGTGTAAATTAATTAACAAAATAAATATTTCATTTATCAGCTAACAGTTGTAGCATTAATTAATCATTTGATTATATTTTCATTATCATTTAAATCCCATCCAAAAGTTTTGGTTTTTATTGTACTTCATTTGTATTTGATAAGTGAATGTATTGATTGTGCTACCGAATTATCAATCATTTATATCCAAGGTTAAAACTGGTATGCAGATAAAAATCTTGATAAATGCAGTCATTATGTTAACACACTGTGTATAATGTTTTACCGAGTCATAAATTAATATTGATAATATTGTTTATACAGATTGGTAATGTGAGCGGAATCCAATACCACGTTGCGTCACTCCTAGGTTTATTTCCAGCACAAGTCATCAATGTGTATCTAGGTTCGACGTTGCGCTCCATGCATGACGTTTTCCAACAATCGCACGTCACTGGTTACATTGTTTTTGCTCTGCAGGTAAATTTTATTACGTCGTTAAATTGATCGTCGATATAACATAGTTTTGACAATTGCGATTGATTTTAGATAACGGTTGGGATAACTTTGATGATATGGGTCATACAAAAGGCGCGCAAAGAATTGGCTCTTGCTCTCCTGGACGCAGAGGCCGGTCACGAAGGCGGGCTCTCAACGTCGAGCAGTACCGCCTCGTTGATGAGCTAACAGACTGTTGGGCTCCTGCGAGCCGACACCCCTGAGACGTCGAGCCGTAGCGATCCCGGAAATCCTGTAAACGTGTGATTTTGAATATGTATTTTTGCTAACATATTTACTGTTAGGAAACTTGTTCCATTTAACGTCTCGAATCTTCTTGATTATTGTAATAGATCTCCTTATGAATACGTGAATGAAAGCTTCCATTAATTAATCCGTATATGTGTATCGTTTACATATTGTTTTATTGTAATCATTCTTCCAAAAATATAATGTGATTTTGATTGCGTAACATTCGAAATGATTTCTTTTAAAATTTAGCAAATAAATTTTCAAGATATAGTGACCAAAAAAATCTTGCGATTACATAATATTGTTTATTTAGTTGTCATACTTTTTTTATTGACTGTTCTATTTTGGTAAAAGATTCGTCTAATTGTATTACTTATGGTTCGTTTACCTTTCAAGGTGAATTCACATGTGACTTTTGGTGCTTCTAAGTGTAAATCTGTTAATGACATTAGAGGTAAGATTTTATATTATTAATTATTTATGAAACTGATGGTGTGTTTAGGTTATCCGGAAAGAAATCCATTTTTTTTTAAACTAAAATCCGTTTCTTATGAAAGCTAGACGGTTTCGATGCAAAATATGAACTAAAATGATTCATGTACATGAAAAATCAAAAATTTGGGCTCCCCAATAGCTTAATTAATCGTCGATAATACACTTCTGTAGTTAACTCGAATCATATTCTATCAAATGAACATCTCGAATTATTAATCCTGGCCTTAGGTGTTCGTTTGGTTAAAAACGGTTGCTTTTTTCTTCTCTCTATATCGTAAACTATCTATTTCTCGTCTCCGATTACAATTCGCCACAAAATAAAGGATGAGATCTTTGTCTCGACAATAAAAAATGTGTCCTTTCGTTGTATTTTGTGATGCTCGCCCGTTTCATCCGTTCATTGAAGTTGCAAGTTTTTATGAAAATTCTTCTATAGTTTGCCGAGGATTTGATTCAATTAGAGATTTCAGCATATTGTCATCAAATTTTGAACGTCTTTCTGATTTAGAGCGTCTTGAATCGAGTGTTGTCATGGTTTCGTAGATACGGAACTATGAAGAGCCAGGCCGATATCCGGGCCGATTCGGTGACTTGTGTGCTACAGGAAGTGCCCGTACCATCCGATCAGACCCGTAAATTAAATACAAATTGGCCCTAGCCACGTCTGATGGTTATTGTTACAATCTACATTGACAGCTCGGCTCTCGGGCTTATAGATGGAGACATTACCCGTATTCGAAGGGCCTAGTTAACCTGAAGGACGACCGTCACAGTCCTGGCAACTAGGTTTAAATGGACGTGTCTCTGCTGGAGATCGCGTAGTGTCCTCCGGGTGGCAATACTGGCCAACTAGTCCATAAATCTCATCGATAGTTTATTTATTTATTTGACTGCCATGGATGGACGACATGACAGAAAATTCAAAACGCCACTCAACCATGTAAAGATTCTAAAGATGTAAAGGCAATGAGGCTCTCTATTGATTTTAAAATATAGCTGGTTCTTCCCAGACTTTTGGGTCAGTCTATTCCTGGTGGCTAAACCTAAAGAATTTAGTAGCATCCTCGCACTGTTGGTGTGGGTTTGTCTGGCAGGATCACAGTAACATTCTGTGGTCCAGTCCTTACCTGGACGTTGCGTGTCACAACCTACTCGATGCTGTTCGTTGTGGCATTCCCCTACGGGTCTCCTGGTGGGGGGCTCAAATGGACAAATGGACCAGGTCTACACTCTAATTTGTTTGCTTTGCATTGACTTTCAGAGAGTTGTGCAAAGCTACATTCTCTTTTCCTCTTTCTTAAGCAATTTTAGTTTGATTTTGAATCGCACGTTTCAAGAAAAAATCTGCTTTTGTTGCACCATTGAACCGGCCTCAAACTGGTATATGCGGTATGGGCTAATGGCAAGTGATGGAACTGAATCGGACCAATTTGACACAGCTTCATCCTGGGTACAAAAGTTTTATTTTGTCTGAACACACTGAATTCTGACGAGGGTATGTAAAAAATGGATTTCTTTCCGAATAACCTTATACATTTACAATAAAATTATATTCCGACCGAAAATCAAACTCGTTTTGTTTATGCTTTGAACGAACGATATATACAATATTTTTTTCTAGATGTATCGCTCCATTTATATTCTTATGAAACGACGTTAATTGTTGTTATTAAAAAAAAATGTATATATTTTTATATATAGAATAAGTTGATATTAACCGTGATTGATTGATTACATAGTCAATCAGTGATATATGAATGTAATAAAACCAATCTTGAATTTGAAAGATTAGATAGCGGGTTAATAGATTGTCTAAAATCTTTCATTGAGCCTTTAAAATACTATTTGATATTAATCTAATGTATAGATTGTGTACGTATTATTATATTGTGTTGCTTCCTGCTTTTTTTTGTAAATCTTATTTTGGCAAATTATTATTGTGTCTAGTCTTTTTTTTTTATATATACATATGTATGATATTTTAATAAATCTCACTCGAGATTAATGTTATCGATGGATGCATTAACATTTCAATTGTTATTTATATGTATGATATCAACATTTAAATGTGTTATTGATTTAATAGAATTAAATTGTTATTTATAGTCTAGTTAATGTTGTTATCAGATATTGGTGGGACGGGTTTTTGTCACAAATTAGGTGTTTTTTTTTTAATTAACTGTTTCCTTCGCCAACGTGTAATAACGATGATAACATTAATGCATATTTTATCTATATTGTATTTCAATGTGCCATATTCTAAATGTTTTGTTTGTTCATAAAAAATTGGTCAGTCGTATATTTTCAATACACTGTCGCTCATTTTGTAATGCTCTAATTTTGTATCATCTTTTTCTCTTTATAAAATTATAAAGATGGCTGTGAAATTTGGACCATGTTTCGTAGAGTGCAACGTCTTGGTCTGTTTAATTAATTAATCTTCATAATCCAATGAATAATTAACTCCATTTTTCGTTATGTTTCGGTTATGTACATTCCTAAAAATTATCGAGTCACAATTGATTTACTATTTATTTATTTAATGCGGTTTTTAACATCACCGATATATTATTACGAGTCGTTTAATTTTAAATTACTTACACCTTATCCATTTTTTATACGGTAGTCGCGTTAATATTATGGAATTGTACGGAGCCCAGGCCGATATCCGTGCCGAATCGGTAACGTGTGTGCGTAGCACCTGAGCAGAACTTAAATCAAATATGAGTTGGCTTTAGCCTCGTCTGATTATTATTGTTGCAATCTATGCGTTGACAGCTCAGTTCGTGAGCTCATGGCTGTAAACCTGACCCATATTCGAAGAGCTTAGTTAACCACGAGGACAACCAATGCAACCGGTTGAATCGGATGCATCTCTGCTGGAGCTTGGGAGGTGGATGGAAGAAGCCCAGGACCGGCGGAGATAACGTCCGGGTGGCAAAGACCCCCATCGAGTTCATTTAAGTGAAGGATGAAGATAAGTGTGTTGATTATACCTCTTCGAATCCCAATTCTGTCATCAACAATTCTAAACATTCCAAACTGGTCCAGTTTCGAGTGTGGTGGAACCACGACAGCTTTTTTCCCCCGCATGATGATCTGCAAAAGGTGATCCTTTACTCCTCGAATGATGTACAGTTAACCCTTCTATAACATTCAAATAGGGACCACGCTATAGAAAAAAAACGCTTTAGAAAGTTAGGCACCCATACAAATTTGGGGTTAGGTTTTTTTTAACTTTCATTGCGATTTGAAGCAAATCAAACATTCGACCCATTTTTTTATTTTAATTACTGTCAGAGTCATCTAATATCACGTTCCATAGAGATTTTTTTAATACCCGTTGCTCAATTTATAAAAAAAATAGAGTGATTGAAAACCCCTTTAACACATAAATCATAATGCCTTAAAAAATCTGTATGCATCATGATTTATTTGATCTACAGTAATTTGTTCCACACCAGCAAGTAGAAAACATATTTTCTTACTGTATTGTGATGAATATCCCTTGAACGTTTTAGATGGTGTGGTTCACCAAAAAAAAAAGAACAGAACACGCTTCCAAGGAGGTAAAGGGGCAACAGTCATGTCAAATATTTAAGGCACGTACATATTTAAAATGCACATTAAATATATATTTACGAAAATTTTAATTTAACCTTGAAAATATCGCGTTTTGTAAAACGAACGCTATACAAAAAACCACCGCAAACGCTATACAAAAAAAACGCTATAGGAGGGTTGACTGTGTTTCATTTTTTGGGATTTATCGGTGTACAGAACATCCTGCTCCTTGTGAAGAAGTTAAAGTGCAGTTTCATTCTAGACGTATTCCATCCATAGGATCACTTTACAAAATGCTTAGCTGTTTATTTGTTACTCATTTGTTTCTGGATGGCCTTGGAGCTGTACTCTTTGACTCTCAGGGGTTCAAGAATTTGTCCTTGGCATATGGGTACGTACTTTGTTTTGATCTCATTGATCCTCGATTCCATACCCACCCGTGATCTGGTCACAATATCATATGTAGTCCACATAGGTTTATGTTTATTTGCTACTAGCAACTTCCATGTCTCATAATTATGAAGAAGAATATAACACAGGGTGAAGACAGATCTTCAAGAACAGTCAACGACACTCTTCCTTCACAAGGTTCAGCATTATTTGCAACTCCTTGACATTCTCTGATAGTTTCGTGAATGAATTTGATTGTTTCTCCTCCAATTGACTACTATAATCGATATAATCGTTCTTCATTCAGCAGTCTGATATACTGTTAAAAGAAAATTGCTATATATGCTCTATATGCTCAATTCCTCAAATGACACTTTTGAGAAATAATCCCAAAAAATGGATCAGGTGTATTTTAAAATTCGTTATTCTAATTAAGAGATACAAACTAACACACTGGTGATTGGTAGTACGATTTTTCTACTGTATTTATAGTTTACACATATATATGTATAATACGATTATAAAGTGAACACTTGTTTGCCACGTAAAAAGTAACAGTTGCTCAACGTTTAATATGCTTTTAGTAAATTTAAACGATATCGCGTAATGTGCCAAATAACATTTTACTTCTTTCATAACCTATTTTATGTATAGGTCGTAGTATACAATAATCCAAATAGTCACAAATTCGAGCCGAGGTTACGAATGTTCAAATAATATAGACTTTCGCAAATTTATTATGTAAATACTCTCTCAAGCTCTATGACACGTGCATAATGTATTAATATAAAAATTATATATTTTTTAAATATAGCTGTATTCCAGATACGATTTAATATATTAAAATAAAATCAAGATGATGTTCATGTCTTTTATAAATTATATTTTTACATTATTTTGTATATTGCTTTTTTTTATATAATCTTATCTTTTATTTTGATATACTAATGCTAATTTTTATTACTTTTGTATGGTTTACTTTACTCTTTCTATATATGTTGTTAATTAAAACGACGTCAAACGATAGTCTAATAAATTTTGAATGATTTTTAACTGCATTTAAAATCATCCCCGATCCTGATTCGATATTAATGCATTCCTCTTATTATTTTTTAGCATAAATGTTTCTTTCTTGTAAACTGGCAGCAAATTTTGTAATTTATTTCGGATTAATTTAAGATTCCGGGGATGGGGAAATGTTTGTTTACGTTCTAATACGTTACAAGTCTCTAAATGTACCTCTTTGTTATTTATTCTGTCATTTAGCGGATCCTCTTTGCATAACTTGTATATCGTGTTGAAGGATCCTTTATTTTACAAGAATACCACGGCCTCGTGTACGGTAAAATTCAGAATAAATAATTTATCTTGAAGTGCGCGTAGAAAATTATAAATAAATTATTTAATCAAAAAAATAAACAAATGAATTAATATATTTTTAAAAAAATGGCTACGTATGAAAGGAATGCATGCAAGCAAGTTTTGTTAAGAAATTATCTGAAATTCGTGACGTCACTATATTTTAAAATGTTCGTAATGTCTATTCTGTACTCATTATAATTATGATTTTGAACGTTTGCTCCATTGCAAATATATTTTTCCTATTTCCAACGAATTTATATTGTTACTTAATAAATAATCTTCGGATTATACGTGTTATTTAAAAAAGCAATTCCGTACTCGTGTTTTCTTTCATAAAAGTAATATTGTATTTGTTCAACACAATTTATTACATGATATTAAACTAATGACATACGTCTAAGTAAATGTTATTTAAGAATTATTTTTTATTTTCCTATTTTCTGTTATATCATACAAACGAGTGCTAACACTGTCACATGATTTTTTTTTTAAATATATTTTATGTTCCCAAAAATCTCAATTGATAATAATTTAATACCTAATTAACCTGTTGTTGTCCATTTAATCGATTTGATGTCGCGTTCTAATGCCTAATAATCTAATTTTATTCAAAACAAAAATCAAACTTCCGTCAGAGTTATCCGAATAAATTTGGACGTCGACAGGTTTCGTTGAGTAACAAAATATTTTTATGCATATTGCGTGGTTCGACTATTATCATGGATATAGGGTCATGTACGCCACGTACTTTGAGACACAACTGTATTGTATTTATGGTGATAACATTATAAAATGTTAATTTTTTTATAAATAAATTTTATCATAAATCTTTTTATATCGTTTTATTTTTTATTATAATTATTTTTTGTTATTTGATAGGAATCCGTATTCGGGTCTGCGTTTTCTGCTCTCCTGCGTGTATAACTGCAATGATTTTTCAATCACTTTGACGGTGAAGTCGGCGTCTTCCTTCGTAATACACATCGGCGGTTTGATCCGTAGCACCTGTGAAATAAAATCGATTGTTAATCGAATCCGTTATCGTAATGCAATCATATTGAGACATACGTTTCCGGTCATGCCGCCTTTTCCAATCAGTAATCCCATATCTTTGCAGTTTTCGATGAAGTTAGCCATGTGCGGTACACCGAGAGGAACTTTTGTTCCCTCTTGGACTAATTCGACCCCGATCATAAGTCCTTTGCCTCTGACATCGCCTATCACCGGCAAATTACTCTTTAATCCATTTAATTGTTCCATGAGGTATGTTCCGATGTTCTTCGCCAATTGTTGTGTTTTTTCTTCTTCCATAACCTATCCGTTAAATACATATTTTAATATTAGAGGGACCGAAAAGTATTCAAAATTTCTTTGATGAGCTCATTCACAGTTAGTTTGTGTCGAGACACGGTCCCACAAACACATATGTTTTATTATTACGTTAAAGCTATGGCTGTCAATTTTATTTTTCGGTTAAATTTTTTTTTTCAACCATTGAGGAAAGATGTCTAGGCAACAACAGAAGAAGTACACATGTCATTTTATGCAATTTTTGTACGATCAATGAATGAAGGCAAACGAAGTAGTAAACAAAATTACTGATACTTGTGGGGATATTTTGAGACTAAACAAGTGTCATCGGTGGTTTAAAAAGTTTAAAAATGGAAATAGGAGTCTTAAAGAAATCGCACGAAAAGTACGACTCCAAAAATTAGATGTTGATATCTTGGAGGCGATGGTGGATTCAGATCCTCGTCAAAGAATTGAGGAATTAACATTGAAGATTGGCTGTCCATGGTCTAAAGTACACGGCAAGGAAATTGGGCTCCTCATGAATTGACGGAGATGGCGCTCAATCAACTGCGTATCTCTTTTGTCTTGGTATGAAGCCAATCCGTTTTTACGGTGAATTGTAACTGGAGATGAGAAATGGGTGCTATACAATAATCCTGTATGAAAAAAACACTGGCTTTCCTCCGGAAAAGTACCTATTCCAACCCCTTGACTATCACTAACAATAAAGAAGGTCCTTGTTTGTGTGTGGTGGGATTTTTCAGAAATTATACACTATGAATTAGTTGAACCTGGTTGGACCGTTACAGCAATAGTGTATAGTGAACAATTCGAGCAAATGAAACAAGAGCTCATAAAAAAACAATCTGTTTTGGTCAATAAAAAAAAAAGGATCCTTTAACACGATAACACGAGGCCTCACTCTGCAAAAATAACAGGAAAAAATAAGGGAGCTTGGATTGGAACTTCTAGCTCATCAACCCTATTCACCGGATCTCACTCTGTCATATTACCACCCTTTCACATCGTTAGAGCACACATTAAGTGGTAAAATATTTAATAATGTTGGAAAAGTGAAAAGACACTTCGAAAAGTTTTTCAATGAAAAATCAAAGGATTTTTTTAAAAATGTAATTGAACAATTGCCTTTACGCTGGCAAAAAGTGTTGGAAAATTATGGAAATTATTTTGTTGATTAGTATTTAAGTTTCAATAAATGTTTATCGCTAGCAAAAAATATTTTGATTACTTTTCGGTTCCCCTAATATATTTTTATATTTAAAATAATTAATAAAAATAAAGATTACCTCTAGTACAGCCTGTCCTACGGCACAAGCTATCGGATTGCCGCCGAACGTATTGAAATGCAATGCTTTCGATAAACACTCGGCGATCTTCGGCGTCGTCACTACTGCCCCCATCGGGAATCCATTTCCGATGCCTTTCGCCATTGTTACAATGTCCGGTGTGATACCGTGCATTTCAAAGCCCCAGAAATGATCACCGATGCGACCGAAACCGGTCTGGACCTAATATACGAAAATAATTTTAAAAAATATATATAGAGATATATATTTAAAAGTATCGTATTTACCTCATCGGCAATATACAATCCACCGTTTGCATGAATCAAGTCGTAAGCTTTCTTGATGTAGTTTTTCGGATATATGATGGTACCTCCGACGCCCTGTATCGATTCTGCGAACATTCCAGCTACCCTTCCTTGCGGTAACGAATATCTAAATACCTATTCGAATAATATTAAAACATGTAATTTATAATATAACGATATATGTTGATCACGCACCTCTTCTAATTGATCGTAATACATATTTCCAGCGTGACATTCATTGCCTTCGCAGTTGCAATCGCGATCTGTTTGTATCGGCGAGTCTCGGCAGTTTTTTCCGCCCCACAATCCTTTGTACGGATCCGGATTCATAGCCTAAATCAATATTAAATATATATAACGTATTGATAAGTATGTAATGCCGTTGACGTAACTTACGTGATGTATTCCGTTATTGGCTGGCACATGATGTCTCCATGTCGATTGCGCTGTGATCCCCATCGTATGATTCGACATGCCGTGATACGCATTCCTCAACGATATTATATCGAAATTCCCCGTGTGCAGTCTGGCCATCAACATGGCCAGATCGTTAGCTTCCGATCCACTATTCACAAAGTATACGACCTATAAATAATAGATATCATTAGCATCTAATTATATATATTTATTAATATTCAATTGTTTACTTTTAAATCTCCTGGCAATTTGGCCGTTAATTTTTCAGCGTATTCGTGGATGTTCGGATGTAAGTATATGTTGGTAGTGTGCCACAGTTTCCGGATCTGTTTCGATGTGGCCTCGACGACTTTTCTGTAATTGATTCATATTAAATTATCGCTACGTTCTATAATATTGTATTTATTTTATAAATAACGTACGGATGACAGTGTCCGACGGATACGGTGACTATTCCTCCGAACATGTCCAAATATCTCTTGCCCTTGTCGTCATAGAGCCATTGCATGTGACCCTGATGGACGAGTAAAGGTTTTTTATACATGGCGGTAATACACGGTGCTATGTGCTTCTGTCGTGCTGCTTGCATTTCCGCATAGTTTTTACCCTAATAATGAATAAAAATATGTTATTTATTTTAATAATTTTTTCTTCGGTATGGAAAATAGATTACCTCATATTTATTTGGGACAAAATCGCATGGTGGCATTTCCGGAGCTTCCATAGATATGCTTCGACATAGCTTCAGCGATTTTTTGAAATCTAAATAATTATTACAAAATCATTAGTATTATTAATATTTAATTTAATTAAAATAACAAGTTTTTATCACTGTTTTGATAATTAAGAAATTTCTGCTTAAGCTAATTATATTCTAAATGATATTCTATAGTGATAATGGTATTTATCTTATTCTTAAAATTGATTAGCCAATCATTTGATGAGTATATATATTTAAATATTAAATTTGAATCCATAAAAAATATATTTTCATATTTTTACAATTACATCGTCTGATAAGGACAATACTGTTTAACTTAATGGTGTAACCTGTTTTCTTCTCTTATGTGCATTCAATAATTAGTTTAGCTTTTTTCATCTTCATCATCATAGGCAAAACAGCTCTATTGTATTCATTCAACACCCTTCTCCGTTTTATCTGGTCTGCTGCTACGTCGTTCCATCTTTCGGTAAATTTCAATTATGCAGTGTCCCTCTGAACACAGTTTAACCACCTCAGACTTGGTCTTCCTTTCCTCCGGGGACAAGAAGGCTTGTTAACCATAAGCCTCTTCGGTGGTTGTCTGTCTCGCATCCTTGAAACGTGACCGGCTCACCAGAGTCTGGCCACTCTTACGACAGCTGTGACCGGTATATCCTTCTATAGTCGGTACAGCTTCTCGTTGATTCGGATATACCATTCCCCATCGTCGAATACGACTCCAAATATTTGTCTCGGGATTCTCCTCTCCGTGATATCCAGTTGTCGCTCATCTTGTTTTGTCAAAGCCCAACATTCAGATCCGTAT
>JAGXCT010032689.1:0-12214 GCA_022495035.1 Philopotamus ludificatus
AAGAACCGGAAACCAGTTCTGCCCGTACTCTCAGCAGACCAACGGGATTGCCATAGCCATGTTGCGTCCTGGCAACACTACCCGGTGGCATCCCGGTCCCCACTCTCCCGGAATTGCACCACGCCACGACAACTCTGGAAACATTCCTCTCGTCCTTTCCATAACAACAATAATCGACACCGAACGTATCATCATCATCGCAATAGACCAGCAAACTAACTCCTAAGGTTGTTCGCAGACATCGCCTCAGCACCTGGCATGTTAGCGTAGAACCCCCAGTCGGCCCCTCGTCGAGGATCATCGGGAAGGATGCCTCTCTGTCGATACTCTGGACACTGGACCGCCACGAGTGCCGTCCCTGCCAGAGGTCGCCATGGTCCGAGTTACGAATAATTCTTCCACGTTTTCCATACCTTTACAAAAACCTAAGGTCTCCCCATTAGTGTCCATATCACGAGGACCCAAGCCATCTTGAACGTGTATCTTCTACTACTGTTGGTATCGGATTCGGATTTGTCTCAGTATTCGTTCTCATCGTTTCTAGGAGTTATCTGCTTAAAACAAGTCGCAATTTGCGCAATTGCGTAGTAGCAATCGCTTTATCACGGAAGAGATCTCAGGTCTTTACCTAGGAAGAAGGAAAAGAAACGAAAGTATCGAGTATAGACCATTTGTCAGTCGTCAGTTTAGGGTTTTCCTTCTCAGGGCATACTGGTTCTGCGGTGAGATCTTGGACGATTCGTAATTTAGAGCGCTCTTCGTCGTAAAAAAGTATATATATATATTGAATCGTCTTAATTTATCGAGAGCACAGTGGTGGGGGTATAACGGGGCGTCGCATGCCTCGCACACACGCGTGCAAGTGCATAATGGATTCAATTTCGCGAGAAGGTACCGAGCGTGATTTACGCGGGACGGGTCAGGTATTGCGATATTTATCCCGGCCACTAGCAATAATATAATGGATAATGCTGATATCCACAAGTTTACCTCATGCCATAGAGATTTATTGGCTATTCATTCACCGCATTATAATACATTATAATATGGGAGGTTATCGTTCAGGCGGGAGCGTGACCTCGCGATACTCGCGGCCGAGGAGAGGAGCGCCACGGCGAAAATATTGGCATTTTCGCTAAATGCCTCAGAAAAAAATTATTTATTTATCATCGAGTGTACGTATCCCGGGGGGTTATCTGTGGGGTGTGAGGTTGTGGGGTGGCCGTGTGTAGTAGTGGCGTATCCGCCTCGGGATTTATTCGGCGGCGTGTATACTTAGCATACCATTATTGCTTATTACTGTGCTCCACACCAAAAACCAACTTTACATTACACTTAGGGTTTCGCTACACGACACTCGGAAAAAGCTCCCAAGTGCGCATGCGAATTAAGACTATGACAAGACACTAGTTTTTCCCGGCGAAATGAAGCGGAGCTTCGCGTATTTTACGATGGAATTGTCTATCAAGTATTTTTTTCGCAGTGTGTGTACGCACACATGTACGCATCCCACTCGCGTTTTATGGATCAACTTCCTGCATGACAAGTCCAACATCCGGTGTCGGGACCTTTGATCGTCTTTCGCATGTCAATCAACCCACTCCATCATCAGTTCTTCCTCGTGTTGAGCCGGCGAACGGGCAAACAAACTCGAAGTTACATTATTCCGAGTGCGGCCGGGGAATTGGGTTTCTTGGTAATGTTTCGTGGAGGAAAGAAAAATATTGAAAAATTTTCATTAGTGCCCCCCGGTACAAATAATAGCGTGTGGAACGCACAAGACAAATATGTCCTTTGTCGTCTTCCCGGTCAGAGTTATTGGTGTCGGACGCGAAACTGTCGGCGATTTGTCGACGAAACGTTTTGTCCCGCGTCGATAAATAGACGAATGAAATTCTCGGCGGTCGAATTGCAATTCTTTGGCCGACAAAACCCCCCCGACGACTCTCCGTCGACCCAACAATATTTTAATTAAAAATAAACATTCTAATATATTATCAAGTCCTAGTTTGGTTTATCAACTATTGTCTGACTTAACCCATCGGTTACGGCGGCTCGAAAACATCCGCGTCGTCCGAAGGGGGTATCTCAGATACCCCAAACATCTCAAGTCAAGATATTGATGGACTCTTCATCTTGACATTTTTTTAAATGGATTATTCTACGAATAAAAATAGCTTTAGACTGAGCTCTCGCAGCACGTTTCACTCGCATTTGGCACATCTTATCGGATGGGAGCGAGAAAAACATCGCACCATTGGCCGAAGAAGATCATTTTTCTATTTCCATTTTTTAATTGACCTTTAAATTTACGTTCTAGAAAAGACTGTCGAACTCGCTATAGAAGAGTATACTGTATTTAACAAGCTGAATTTTATCCACGAATCGATTTCGCTTCATTGTTAACCCTAGATTAGACTTAGTATTTATTTTTTAACACTTTATGAGCCGCAGGGTTTTACATCAAACCCATCTGTGGTCAAATAGTAAAATTACATTGGGCATCGTCATCAGAAAAAAAATGGGGGTATGACTCTCACGCCAAAAGGCGTGAACGGGCTCATAACGCTTGGCTACAAAATCACGCCAAAAGGCGTGAACGGCTAATAAAGCGTTAATAGCCCTTCGACTGCCGAAACTCGATAGTGAAGTAGTATTTTTTTTTTATAAAAATGATAGACAAATCAAGCACCTTTTCTACTTTCTAACGTTCATGATTGGGATTAGAAAATACGGATAGGGATAGAATCTGTTCTTATTAAGATCCATTTGCATATTACTGTGCATTTCAATTATGTTTTGTTCTAGGAAATAATTTATTCATGCTTCATTGTTTCGAATTTAGATATTTGAGATAGCTAGTGACTAAAAATGACAAATAAACACAGGTTGTTATCTCAAACTAAGGTTATTTCATCAGATAGTTCATTTCCCTGTTCTAAAAAATTATAAACTGCATTATTCGATTACCAAAATCTACTCAGAACCTGAGATGATTTACAAAAAACTATAGAGCCATCAACTTTACCTATCACTGACGCCGCTCCGTCAGTACATACACTGATGTCTGTCAGTACGCACATAGATCTTTTCAAATATGTCCCTTGTTTTACCAGGCAATTACTTTAGAATGGAAAGTTTATTACAGGATCAGTTTTTTTTTAATTTATCTGCTAATCCCAATGCTTAATTTATTGTTTATAATGTGAAACATGTAGCTGCTTCACTGCAACTGCTTCCTGAGTCATTAATTATGGTAGGTTCATGTGACATTTTGACTAGTTCTTTTTCGTAAAACCCCGTCCCTCTAATACTCCTTCGATATCTCGAATATCCAGGTCATTAAATCCTTCTACCAAAATCTACTTAGAACTTGTGCTGTAAATATTTAAAGATTTTCTATAAGCTTTTCCTATAAGCCACCAGCTTTACCTATCACTGACGGCGCTCCGTCAGTACACACACTGATGTCTGTCAGTACGCACATAGATCTTTTCAAATATGTAATATACAATCATATTTATTTGATCCCTTTTTAAGATTGATCATAGGTTTGCATTATCGGAAGAATCTCGAATATTTTGAAATGTTTTTCAAAAATAGATTATTTATTCGCACTCGGCAAATCGTACCGGATGCGAGCGAGAAAAAACATCACAGTCGTGGCAATAACAGTGAATATTGTTGTTTTTATTTTTTTGTGAGAGCCTTACTAACTAATAAGAAAATATTGATTCAAAAAACAATAAACCCAAAGAACTTTCTATTGGATTAATCAATTATTAATTATAAATATTATTGAATTAGATTTTAAGAGTACAAAACCAAGACTTAGACCATTTTTTCCATTCCCATATTTTAAATGTCCTTGTTCTATTTTTAGTTTGCTAGGCAATGCATTACAATATAGAATTTGACATAGCGTTATAGAAAGGACTGTCTAAATTTTTATAGAAAATCGCGGTATAGCAGAGAGCGTTATAGAAGGGTTTACTGTATTATTCGTATTATTTAAAATAGTTGAGATGTGCCGATGAAACGAATTGGGATTTTCATGGCTTCAATTAAACATGGCGTTTGTATTTTAAATTTTTCGCCGTCCGCGACATTTTTCATGTGAATGAAAATTTCATTACAAAGGCAAATAGACCCATTTTTCGTAATAACCGCGCTGCACTTGGTAATTTTCATTTCTGTGTCGACCAACCAGAACAATCGCCTTCTAATATAAGCCTCTGCGTAAATAAAGGGGTCGCGGGGCCCCCGACTTTTCGGGCGCCGGCGGGCGTAGATGGGGGGGCAGGTGGCGGCCCTGTTCAACGGCGCCCCATCGACGCTCGCCTACAAAATGATTTATTGCATATTCAAGGTGGAGGAGAATAAAAAAAAATTCTTTCAAAAGCCAAACTCGAATGTTCATGCATTCTTTGAAAAGGCTCAATATTGTTTAGCCAAATATTGACATGAGGGAGGCCGAATTTTAATTCTGCGTTTTATACATCGAGTATCGATAATCGACACACTTCCGAGTTCCGCGAGTATCGCTAATAAATTACAGATTCAGCGTGCACAACAGGATGAACAAAACAAGTTAATTTTATGACTCGGTATGAATTTGTAAATGGGTCATAAAAAAAATTCGGATAATAAATAACCGAGAGTCACGTCTCGGCGATATCGGTGTAATGATTTATGCGAGAAATTGGCACAGATTATGAATGCTTAATATAATTGATGCAGTCAAAATCCTGTCTTACATTTTACTATGATCGCAAAAATAATATTTAAAAAATAATTTTCGTAAATTATGCCAAAAATCAATGTCAATAAAACCGAAGAACATCATAAAGAGTAAATTTATAATAAATAAATCAATTTTAAGATCATATACGTCCTTAATCCGTTCAAGATCCTTCAAATTACATTACAAACAAGACGTATATCAAAATGTTTTTTTTTTCTATAAGAAAAAAATGGAAAGGGATTTTTTACTGTCTCTTTTTCCTACTTGAACCTTATTGAGGATCATCAAGTTTGACGTTTAGTTAAAATCTGTCCAAAAAACTTTGCTTCTGCAATCTCCTCATGATCTTAAAGAAATCTGAGATTTCCTGGCCATTCAGTACATCCATCCAATTGAAAAAAAAAACATTAATTAGTGAAGTAAAAATTTCTCGATCTCCTTCTCCTCCGAGCATGAAGAGAGTACAACTATCTGTGGTAAGTTTAAGTTGTTTTCTCAATGGTCAGCTCATTTCTTTCCCCTTTTACTCCTCTACATCACTATAACTCTGTACAGAGAGACAATTCCCTCAACTATAGGTACGACATCAATAAGAGATTTAACTATAGAGATATTCGGTTCCATCTTTAACAAATTCCATATCCTCGAGAGAAGCATTCTGGGTCGAATATTTTGAACTGTATTGGAGAACGAGTTCAGGCTGCATCAATAAGACAGTGTTGTCTTGCAGAAAGTCTAGGATCCACACTAGGGCTATTGCGCATATGATGATGATAGGCAACAGCTTTTTCACAAAAAATCCTCTAAGCAGAAACGTATTTTAATTCCGAAGAACCTTGCTGACAAACAAGTACTTCTTTCGACTTTAAAAGCTTCTGCGTAGAGATCCTTTTAAAGAAAGATCAGTCAAGCTACACAGATCAAGGCTTTGGCTGGCGACCTGAGCCGTATTCGAAGAGCCTAGATAACCTGGAGAACGTCTGTCTACGGTCATGACATCATGACTGAGACGGAGGTGTCCTCCAGGTGGCAAAGACCCGCCCCAGGGTTATAAGGCCACTGTTTAGTTTAGTTTAGTTACACAGATCCTTAATCAAGATGGATTTATATAGAGGTACGACTCTAGTTGTAAGTCGTGGATACTCGGTAATTTTTAGATCTCCTATAAAACATACAGAATCAAAACTCCGATCCAACTATACAAGTAGAATCAACACTGTAACGGTCTCTGCCATGGTCGAGATCGACCGAGGAGACTTTCCGAAAAAATATCACGTTGCTTCAGGATGAAACAGTGGGGAAGGATTGTCGACAGAAGTGCCATCCAGCAATGTAGCACAATTGTAGTAGTAATACCATAAGTTCCTTCGTTAAAAAGATCGAAGAAAAACCATACTGGCAACAACTTGTACGTGTAGAAACTTTTAATTGGCCTATTGTATCTATCTTATGCTGTAACTTTCTCTCAAAATTGATTAAATAAAATAAACAAGTGATACTTTGACTATAAATGCATTTACGGACGAGATCCCTCTCACTCAAGCTTTACAGGATCCTCTCATCAGTCCTGACGAATGGGTCTGAATGTTGCGCTCTAAAAAAACCAAGATGTGCACTAATAATATTTAGAGCTGTAACGTTTGCTTCATTAAGACTGACCGGAACGAAGCTTCGGATCTACATTAGGGCTGTTGAGAGCTTAAATTAAGATGTTGCGGACGTATACCGAGATACCGCTGTATGTCCTTTGTATCAGGGCTGTGAGTCGTTAAAAAATACGACTCCGATTTCGATATTTACCAACAACACGACTCCGACTCAAAAAAGTTACATTTTATTAGGTTGTTTTTTTTACCTTTGAATATAGCCAATTTTTTCATGTTATAGGCATAAAAATAAAACAAGATCAAACCTTATTAATTATTTATTATAATTTATTCTTAAAAACAACATTGCTACTATTAATATTAACCTTTTGCACTCGGAAGTTTTTTGAAGTCCTCAATACCTCAACACGTGTTATTTAATAAATTATTATTTTGGATTTGTGCAATATTATCATTGTTAATAAATATAGTGAACATTAAAAACCTAAAATAATAATTTTATAAATGATACGTAATTAAATTGTTGCATGCCGTCATAGCGGCGGCAATCGAGTGATACGGAAAACTTCGATGCCGCTTCTATGGCGGCATTCGAGTACAAACGGTTAAATCTGTACTCGTAGAAGCTGTCAAATCAGAATTGAGGATTTTAAGAGCGGAAAATAACCGCTCTACGGATACTTGGGTTGGCGGCAATGATGTAACAGTCAACGCTGAATCTTTTACGACTTCTGAATAGCGCTGTATTGCCATCTTAATATTTAAATTATACAATTATTACAACCATATTCAATGCATCGTAAAATTTTGAAACAGTGTCTCCTTCGTCTACTATATTGGGACTCAAAAGAGGACGTTTTATTTCTTCTTGTGCATTGAGATATTTTTCAAAATCGTCTTCAGTTTCAGCGGTGTCAGATGAAGATGATGATAATTCAAGTATTGATTGATCAAAGCAGCCTGATGTCGTCTCGTTTCCCACTCGAAGGCCCTTCATACGATTGGTCAATTCAAACAGAGCGTTCTTAGCTCTATTTATTCGTTCTTCTGTCAATATGGATCGAACCATGGGTCAACATAGATCCCAGTCAATAGAATATCATTGTCCAGTAAATGTTTTTCTCTGCATAGCATGGCGTTTTTTATTCTATCAGCAATAGTATTACTCTGTATTTTAGACAAACGAAAAATAATTCTCTTTCACTCCTTGAACAAGTCATGCAACACTTTTGTAACGACATAAGGATGGCGAAGCAAGACTTCGAGTTCCTCTACTTCAGTCTTAATCACGTTCAGATAGGCCATGTCCTCGACTACGACTCAGGCCTAAACACTGCGACTCCACGACTCCTACTCCGACTCCACAGCCCTGCTTTATATTATTTATCAAACAATGGTCACCGTGGCCTTATGGCGCGATTGGTTTTTTTTGCGATTAGTTATTATGTCGGGGTTAAACTCGCCCGGATGCTTTTAACCCATATTATGCTTCGTGCAGACCGTTTCAATTACGCGTAGAGTGCTCGCGGTCCAGTTTTAGAGTCTTGGCCCCGGCGCGACAATTACTCAACCAATTAGCCAACGTCTGTCTCTGTCCGTGAATTTGTGGCCGAGGTAATTGAATTAATTTCTGGTCCCCAATTTCCACTAGCTGAAAAATAAACACACACACACACTCTATAGTGATTCGATAATTACATTCTGAAGCCTCACTCCGCTCGCTCGTATACAGAGTCGAGGAACAACAAAAAAAAAAACCAACGTATAATCCCCAGTTATTATTGGTAACGACCGGATTACTCACCGTGTCCGCAACCCTGTATAATGTTTCGGCTAATTGTCGCCATTTGCATACATTACCGGTAATTGATGATTATGTTTTTTTTTACAGGGTGAATTCACAATTTTTTGGACAACAGCTGCCAGTGAAATTCCAAGGGAAATAAGGTACATTTTTTTTTTTTAATATTAAACCCCATTAATTTTGTGCAGCCAGTTTATTAATTTAATCCAACGCGCGCCATATTACGCTCAATTGAGCCATATGGCCGGATTGATCTTTCCCAAATCAACGCAAATTGATATTTATCGACGTATGTATATTATTTGCGGGGTGGTTTATTAATAATTAAGCCGGGAGGGTGTCGAACCCCATGCGATAATCACACCGCCCATTAAAATCAATATGGCCGCAATAAATTTCGGCCGAGATTGCGATTCTGTATCGCGTTTGCGGACATTGCCGAAACAAAATACACACGAGGAATACGGCAACAAAAAACAAAGGGAAATCACCCAAACCTCAATCGTAAATAATGGAAAAAAGGTACTGACTGTGCTTTAGAGACTGTAGGGCTTCCGCTCGATTAAGCCCTGCGCCCATTAAAGCCTATAAATCATGGCTACGTTGTAATGTCACAAGTGTGTTATTAGTGTACCTGTCAAACACAGGATTAAAGCCGTTTGATTAACGGAAAATGGAAAAGGGACCGTATTGTTTTAACATTTTTCAGCTTCGTTGTATATGTAACGTTCTGAAAATACGCTTTGTTTCGGAGAAACAAACGATTTTAACGCTAAATCAAATTTATAAATAATCGCCTATTTTCGGTGATATTAAAAATAGAAAAATCATTAATTATGAAATGTTAGGTTAGAATGTTTAAATCAAGTTTTCAAAAATAAATATAAAATTATATCCTGTTGTCGAAATTTCTAATTATTAAAAAATCAATTGTTGAAAATTCTCCCGTTGGAAAAATCGCGAATTAAAGCATTTTTTTTACTCATTGACCGTGTTATTTTAAAACCGTGTAAAAAATTGAGTATATATTAATATTATATAAAGACACCAAGTATTTCAAATCAATCTCTTGATATATTTCTCAAATGGATTATTCTAAGAATAAAAATATTTATTCATGATATGCTTCATAATTTTGTCGATATATTGGATTTTTTAATTAATATTTAATTAATATGACGCTCTAGCAGCACCCGGCACTCGCACGTTTCACTCGCACTCGGCGCATCATAGCAGATGCGAGCGAGAAAAAATATCGCGCGATTATGTATTTATCAAAGTTGTATTTATCTCCTCAATCTTTTCACCAAAAATTCATTCATGTTTATATTTAATCTTCGGGAATAAGACGAAAGCGCAGGATCAGCTATGCATCAGGCATCATAACGCTGTTGTTTTTGACTAAAAATATTTTTCAGTTATAATAATAAAATCATATCGATAGCTAAGAATAAAATAACCATCCAAAATGGCTGAAAATGTCAATATACGCCAAGATTAGACTTCTATACTCGCTTTTTTTTAAGCAATTTTACGTATGTGTGACTTATACCATTTTCATAATCAATAGATTTCACAATCAGACCTTATATATCGAAGAAATCGGGACCACGTTGTATAAACCCGCGTTATAGAAGCCAAGGCATCCATATAATATTTAGAGAAAGGGCTTTCCAATATATCAATGATTTTATTCTCTTATTTTAAATTACCTTGTTTAATTTTTAATTGTTAATAAAAATTTACGCACTCATATGGCGCGCTATAGAAGGGACTGTCAAAATCGTTGTATAAAATCGCGATATAGCAAGGAGCGTTATTGGAGAGTTTACTCTAGGATCACCCCTCGTATAACGAAGAAATTGAGACCACGTTATAGAAGGCTTTATTATAAATTAAACTAAATCAATGAATCAATCATTTTTCCATTCGCATATTTTAAATGACTTTGTTGTATTTTTAGTAGAGCACGGTCATTTTAAAGCAAGGCGCGTTATAGGAGAGTTTACTGTACTGTCAGCCCTCTTATAACAAATAAATTTGGAGCACGTTATAGAAATCTGCGTTATAGAAGGCATTATTATAAATTAAACTAAATCAATGAATCAATCATTTTTCCATTCGCATATTTTAAATGACTTTGTTGTATTTTTAGTAGAGCACGGTCATTTTAAAGCAAGGCGCGTTATAGGAGAGTTTACTGTACTGTCAGCCCTCTTATAACAAATAAATTTGGAGCACGTTATAGAAATCTGCGTTATAGTAGGCGTTATTATAAATTAAACTAAATCAATCAATTTTCCATTCGCATATTTTAAGTGACTGTTGTATTTTTAGTATAGCATGGTCATTTTACAGCGTTATAGGAGGGTTTACCGCATATTACCTTGTTATATGACTATTAATATTTCTAATTGAATGTAGTATAATATATGTATGTCAAATTTTATTCGTCGCCAATGGCAACGAGAGCATCTTCGAATCGCTCCATACAAAATATGACTATCAATTTCCGTCGAGCCGGGTAATTTCCGGCGAGATTTTAAAGTACGATTTTTTCCCGCTCTTTTTTTTTCTCCTCTCCGCCCATTGTACCCGAAATGTACGTTGTGCCCAAAATCAATATTTCATACGGCTGGCTTCTTATCGGCGCGATCTTCTCCCCGTGTAAACAGGGGTCGCTTTTCATATCGACGAAAACATTTGTCACGTGTCCCGATGACATTATGACTAAAATGTTAAATCGGCCATTTGTTAGCAAAACACACACACACACACATACACGCATACAGGCCCGTCGGAAAAGCTCCCGCTTCGACGGCGTCGAGTATTGAAAATTGTTAATAGCGAGAGTTTGCATTTTCATTATCGCTCGGGCGGAAATTTTACTTATTCATTTTTAGATACGTTTCTGTTTGAAGAAAGAATTTTTTTTGGCACATCTCAATGATCGCGGCAATAAGTAGATGGGCCTAATTTATTTCTCTGTGATTTTTTTTTTGTTTGTCCTGAAAGGTGTGCCCGGGGGGCTTCCTGTACTCCCCGGGAATGGCCAGTCTAAAAGGGTGTTAAATATTTACTTATAGCTTCGAGTGGCTCCGCGATAAAAGCTCCGTCCATAAGAAACTCTCGACGATTACTTACATTTAATCCTTGGTGGAAATATACAATTTCTGATATCCATTATGATAACGACATCTCGCATTCAATCTCTATATATATATATATATACAAAAGCCCAATTTAACCTTTATGAGATGGCATCATCGCCAGGTATTTCCAGGAGACCAGCCGCACGCATCGCTTGGATGTGACTCGCCTTTGATTAACGCATCCACGTAAATAGCGTAGCTTAGAGACAGATTTTGCGCCATTCCCGTTGGCTTTGGCCGCTTTTGCGTCTCACATGTGGCAGATGGTCGGCGTGTAGGGAATGCCGCAGCCCCATGCATCCCTTTATGGGCATTTCTGGAATAACTCGTGCTCACTTTGATGTAATTGATGTGGTCCCAAAATACTTAATTACCCCGGTTCTGGGGATGTGATTCTGCTCATGGGCTTATTTATGCTCTGTTTTTACTTATTTTTAATTCATGGTCATGCATACGAAGCCGAGAAGATCCCTAGAAAATAATCCGAAATTTAATAAATATCACATCAATAAATATATTCATAACAATGCGGTGAAAATTATTAGAGAAAATTCAGCTTTTTTATTATTAAATTATTAAAACACGTCTCTAAGTGATTTCGGACTTGTTCTCTCTTGTTTTCTCTACAATATCCTGCATAATCCAGAAAATTCGACGTTGATTCTTTCCTAAACGAATCGTTTTTTTAGCAATACCTTCTCTAACCCTTTGAAGAGTATCGCCGTACATGTACGGCCACACCTTATGTCGCTTTATTTTTAATGCCAAGCTTATAATTTCGATCAAAATTTAATAATTTTCTATATTATATACAATAAATGGATTTACCAATAATATGTAAATTTAATTTCGTTGATATTATTTTTTTTAGCAGTGAAAAAAATATCTAAATATTATATAAAACTTC
>JAGXCT010032690.1:0-14843 GCA_022495035.1 Philopotamus ludificatus
TATGTCACCACTATACACAATTTTAAAGTGCAAGGTTCAAGGACCTTGCTAACTGTAAAGGAATAATATGTATATTTTTACTTAAGTATTTTACTTCTCATACTAGAATTTTTATTATTTTATTATAGTATAACTGTAATTAATTCTCAATAAATTATTGCATTTAATATATTTTTTTATATTAAAAATTATACATCATAAAAGCCAATGATGTATAATTAAAATATAAATGATTAAATATCTCAAAATTAAATATTATTTAATTTGGTAAAAGTGAACTTATTGATTATTTTCTTAAACATTTTTATTATTAATTTTTGCGTAATAAATTTCAACATGTTTAAAAAAAAAAATACGTGAATCGATTGATGTGTGTCAATATTTTTATACTTATCTGCTCTACTTTTTTGCCACTAGATTGGGTTATTAGATTATTATATTAACTTAACCGTGCCGATGGGGTATCCAAATTCCAATATTGGGTACCCAAAGTTTTTGATTTTTCTCGAATAATTCTTTTGATATAAATCCTACATTTCAAAAACTTTTTCCATTTGTCTAAAAGAGTCTAAAGAATAAATATTATAAATAATAATTGTCCTTTACTGTCGTCTGCAATTGCGAACACAATAATATTCGCTTATGTTGCCAGCGACGTGATATTTTTTGTCGCTTGCATCCGGTACCATGTAGTGAGTGCGAGTGAGCTCAGTCTGCGGCGAGAATGAGTTTGTCAGTAAAGCGTCATAATAATCAGTTAAAAAAAACAAAATATCGACCAATTCTTCGAATATTTGAATTAAAAATGTAAAGATATTAATGAAAAATTCATCAATATATTGACGTGAAATGCTTGGGGTATCTGAGAGACCCCCTTTGGACGACGCGATTATTTTCAAGCTGCCTCGATGGATGGGATAACATGAATGCAATATAAATAGTCCTCTGTATAGGAAAAAATATGTTATAAAGGAAATACGGTGTTGTGAAAAATCAGCTCGGAAAAATAATTCAACATAAACGACGAATTTAAAAACTATTTTCGTATAGATCGAATTAACGAGTAGATAATTTAATAATGTACTTTTCAAATAATATTTTCTTATAGTTAGTATTACCAAATAATATTTCAATAGAATTTATGAGTTTATATTTTTTAAAAATTGTGCTAAAAACGCTTATTAAATTCTTAAAAGCATGATCCATCCGTCTCATAACTTAGTGATAGCTTTTCTAGTCCATATAAGGCTAATCTTAAAAGATGCTACGTCTTTCCATTTCTTCTTAAACGTTGAGGATGTGGAAAGACGACGTAGCATGAAATATTTTAAATAAATAAAATATTTTCAGAGAAAATTGTATCAATTGGTGGGTCATTTCAACAATGTGTGCCAAACACATTACACAACTTTCCGTTGTCTTTGTCTGCTGAAGTTATAATATAAGTTTCAGATTCCACACTCGTACGTTTCACACAACACAGAATGCCATTTCCGAAGCGATACCGTGTGAGTTCGAACAAAACTGCAACGTGGAAGCAAATCGACCTTGATACCAAAAGGACATTGTTTCGAAACTGCGCTCGGTCAAATATCGCATCGATTATCCTGATTATCCTGCATCAGAATTAACCCATCTGTTATTTAACGGTGGCTGTTGATTTCTTTTAGCCGAAGGATGCATTGGATTAAATTATCTCGGAGATCTCGGGAAAAAATCGCAATACGAGCCCGCCGCGACATATATCATTGCATCGCCGGAAGACAAAGAGGGGACCTGACTGTTTGCACAGAGAGCGGCAACATCCTCCGATTTCGATTAGCGGCGCATATCTCGGAGGCCCCGCTGAGGACCGCAGATGTTATCGGGGCCCCGATGTCCCTGGGCCTGGTAGCCGAGGCCCGCGGCCTGTCCGAGGAGCCTGCGAATGCGAGAGTGCCGGAGGATCGCATTCCTGCGGCGACCTCATCACGTCCCGGCGACGAACAAAGACGCTGCGATCGCGATCCTCGATTAGCCCGCCAAATAGACAGGATAAAGGCGACGAACTTTGAATATGCAACGAGCGCATCATTGTGCCATTTTTGTATGCTCGTCGTGTGGATGCAACGGACGGCGAGTGCATTGTAAGAGCAGCGATGAGCTGCAACACCGGACGAAAGTAATATGTACATCCACAGTGCGTAGAAAGTTACCAATTATTTAAATTACGTCGAAAAAATGCACTCAGTATTCAACAAGAAATTCTTGAGAGTGTGTCAGTTTAAAAAACAATAAAAATAAGTTTTACAGCCGAAGGCAATTGGATGTTAATTCATTTTTTTTATCCAGTGTCTCAAAGAAAACTAGAAGTTTTCACGATAATCGTATCTCCACTAAATGTTCAGTAGTTTTATAATTCAAATAATTTATCTTCCTACAATTATAGAAGTTGACCTATTCAGCATTAAGTCGTTCATTTAATTTTCGATAATTTTCATATGTTCTAACACTGATATCCAGGGGCGGTTGTCCATGTACACACACTACGGAGCTGCAGCACCCCTAATCAAATTGAGGAAAAATATTTTTTTTTATATAGTAATATATATGTATCTATGTATACAAAAATATAAATATAATTATATTTATTAATCTGGTTGGTGTTATCCTGCGCGATGTAGAGCAAGAGTGCTGCCTGCTTCTCAGCGCTGCCGGCATCGTGTATTGGATGGATGCGGGCCGGTAGGAGAGTGCGGGGGGAGGGGATCTCACCGCTAAGCACCGTGGCGCGCTGCGATTTGGTGCAGCCATATCGACTTACTCTAGAGCAGTCATACTGACTCATAGTTTTTTTGACCCACGTGCAGCTTGTCACTTTTATTATTGTTGTTAATATTATTTAGTATTTATACCTCTTTTTTATATTTTAAATACAATATAAGCGAACTATACCTGTTTCATTATTAATATTTTGCAGCACCCCTAAATATTTCACCCACGAGCCGTCACTGTTTATAATATAACGTAAGCGAATAAGTTCCTGCTTCCGGACATATTTACAGTTTTATGTTTCTTGTGATACTGTGATATTTTTTGTTATATTATCTTGAATTTTATTGCCAGATAAATGTATAAAAATAATTAGATAGCTTTCCTGTTAGTGATTTTTTCCTTGAGTCCATTACAGTTAAACCCCCACTAACACTAAAATTGGGACCGTGTAATTTGGAGTCGTGTAATTGGGGGAGTGAAGCCGTCCGGCTGTGTGTGTAAAACCTAGCACGTGTTGAATACACAGACGCTAGCCAACGTTTGACTGTATGTGAATGCGACCGCGCAATTGGGGGATTTGCGGCGAATATTCCAACTCAACGCGTAATTCGGAGTAGTGTAATTCCACTGTATTTTTTGTACAATTTAGTATAAAATTAGAAAAAAAAATACAGAGCTTTCTTTCTTTTCTTTCACTTAAACTATTAACCTTTTCCACTCCATGGGCCTGACTGGGCATGAACTTGAACCATTTTAATAATAATAATTTAATTCATTTTAAAAAAAATATCATTTTTAATCGGATATCAGATCAAATCCTATAGATGCTTCTTATAAATTTTCCTAATAATTATCTCTTTTAATAAATTTGTAAAAAAATATAGAGTAGCTCATTGATTCGACTAAAAGTGGACAGAATGGAATAGGTTAAGAACTTAAATGAGTTCGGACCTTTTTTCTGCTTAGTTAGATGAGTTTTCTTACTGCGCTATTTTGTAAGTTATGGTATGTTGTATTTTTATTATTGTATGATTTTTTAATCACCCTGTATGGTACAATCAAAGTCTCTTCGACTTGTTGACTTGTTGAGGACCTTCGTTAGTCGGAACGTGGTTTGGACTACGCCGCAATGACACTAAACGATTTTTATCGCGCGTTGAAAAGCTCTCGACCATTATTCTGCGATAGCAATCGATTAGAGCGAGAGACAGGACACATTCTCACCACCTCATTCACTGATAAGAGACGCCGAATCTCAAACGAGAATCATAAACCAGTGTTATGGCTTGTAGGTAACATGCATATATTTTCGATAATGCAAGTTAACCGCAACTGAGCTAAGTTAGTAGTCGGATAGGTGTCCGACGAAAACTATGAATTCAGGAAATTCTTTATAACACTGGCCAGGAGGTATGTAAGAGGAAGACACCCATTACTCGCGTTTTAAAAATAATATTTATGTGGGTAGTTTGGCGCGTTGGAATTAATTAATTTAATGCCATCTATCCCGCGTTGAATAAATATTTATAAAACAAATAATATTATTTCAATCCAACTGAAATAATATAAACAATTAACAATAATTAACCTGTGTCGTGGTTCGACACTTGGGGGAATATTAATTGTATCTTTACAGTGTTTAATATAATATATATAAATAAAGAAATATCGCTTTATAGCGGATGAATGGCGATTTGGATTCTTTCTGTCATGCCATTCATTCATCGTAGACAATAAATAAATAAATAAATAAATAAATAAATAAATAAATAAAAAAATCGTCCGCAAAGGGTCAAACCTGGCGATATAATGGCGTCGATGCGAAATTTTAACACGTGTAAATTAATTAATTATGCAAGAATTTTATGAACGGACGTTTTATCGAGTGCCAATTTATGTCTCTTAAATTTTACGGTCGGCAGAGATTGCCAATGGGGGGCGACCCTCTGCCGAATTTATTCATCTCGTAAAAGGTTGCCGATGCCCGCTTCCGATACCGATAATGTCACGTCATTGTATTTAAAAATGCCGTTTGTAATAATGAAAGTGAGATGGTCAGATATCCACACAATCTCTCGCGAGTCGGGCCGATCGCTTTATATATCCATTGTGAGTCAATTCTTTTTTGTGGTATTATTTATAAGACATTTATATCACAATGGCGGCGGGTCAAATAATTTTAAATCGAAAGGTCAAGCGCCGAAAAGCAATCGGGAATGATGACAGAATCGAAACAGATCACTTTATTTTGAATACATAATTAAGAGATCAATTAAAACGAATCTAAAATCGGAAACACCTGTAACTGTTACAAAATCTAATTATTAGGTGGATCGAAAAGAAAGTCATTATTTTGATATATCGCATTTGAAATCAATTTTTTATCTGGACATAATCCTATTTCTAAGATTTTACTTTTTGTATCATTTATTTAAATATTAATGTTAAAATATCTTTCAAAGAACACGTTTGACAATATTTTCTACTGCGATTAGAGATGAAGTTATTATTGAAGATAATAGGACAGGCTACATGGTTTATTCTAATTTTTAGGATAATATTAAGGAATAATCGCAGGAGCTTAGATTTCCTTAGAGTTTCACAATTCAGCATCATTTAATTAAGTTCAACACAATTAACCGTAGTAGAATAATCTTATAAGTAAAGGTAATTTTTCTACACTGCAATCCACGCCTTCGTATAATAAAAATTACTCGAACTCTAAAAATCGAACAAGGTGATTTAAAAATTCAAGAAGTGTATTTTGTGGTTTTATTTTATTTTGTTGGAGGTGAAAACTGAAAAACCCGTATTTTTTCTTGAGCAAAACCTGTAAATTAACTGATTTTTGTTAGCCCGCTGATGGAGTCTATTGAGTACCCCAAGATTTTGGGTTCCCAAATTGTATATTGGTTATCTAAAGTTTTTTAATTTTTCTGGAAAACTCTTTAATGATAAATCATAAATGTTACAATTATTTTGTATTTATCTAAAAAAGTTTGAAGAATAAATAATATAAATAAGAATTGTCCGTTATTGTGTACAATTAAGAAAAAAAAACAACAATATTCACTTCTGTTGACATGGACGCGATATATTTATTCGCTCGCATCCAGTACGATGTGCCTTAACGATTTTTAACATGTATTAGTTTTGTCTAATATTTCTTAAATAAGGTTCAATTGTTAAAAATTAAAAATATAGTCTATTAGGGACCGCAGGTTTTTGATTTTTCTCGAATAACATATCTTTAATGACTGAAAATGAAAAAAAAATAAAAACAACAATATTCGCAACACGCGTGGAATGCTTTTTCTCGCTCGCATGCGTTACGACTTGACAAGTGCGAGTGAAACGTGCGATTGACACGTGCGGCGAGAGCTCAGTCTGCGGCCAGACATAACAGAGTGCGTTGTTACTTAAGAGTCATATTGATTAGTTAAGCAAACAAAAATATCGACCAAATTATGAAATAAATCAGGAATATCTATATTTATTCTTAGAATAATCAATTTTTTCTAAAATGTTAGGATATAGATAAATAATTCATAAATACATTAACTTGAAATGCTAGGGGTATCTGATATACCTCTACGGACGATGCGATTGTTTTTGAGCCGCCCTGAGGGTTGGGTTAATCAATAAATTGACAGAGAAATGGCAAAAGATTATAGAAAATATGAAAATTAAACTAAAAGTTATCCATAATTTGATATTATTTCATAAAAATATCTTTTTAAGGTGATTAAATAAATAAAAAATTAAAGTATTTAATTTATTATTATAGTCAACCTTACTACAGCGCCGTGCTAAGGACTACGTTATAGATATTCGCCTATAGAAGACTAAGCAAAGTTGAGAGTTCTTTTAATTTTATTTTGTAAATTTAAAGAAATCAACACAAAAAACATTTCCCGTATTTTTAAATCACCTTGTTCGATTTTTCGAAAATTTATCATTTTCTGGAAAATGACCCTCTAGAATTAAGCACTATAGGAGAGACTTTAGCATGCCGCCCTATAGCGGGAGCGCTTAAAGAAGGGTTGACTATAGATAAATACGAATTGCTGAGGCTGCCCACAACGATTAAAGATCGTCGTGACTTTTACATAAAGTATTCTATTTATTTTACGGTTATTTACTTTACATGGTTAAAATGAATTAATTTTTATATTTACGAAGAATTCGATTTTTTTTGACATTTCAATATGGAGTCACTGATCTGTTGTTTTGTTTTATAGGGAACATCTTTTAAACTCATCAGAAAATCATTAGGAATTCATATTATTATGAATAAATATGTTGTTTAATCACGATGGTTGATATCCTCTTCCTTGACTACAATCCAAAAAATATTAATTCCATTCAAATTGACACTTTTTACTGTTCTTCAGTCGTTATTCAACTTCTACTGATAGCTACTGATAATAATCAACGTTGATTATATTCAGTGATCATATGGGTCGCATCTAGGACCTCGTTAAACTAATTTAAAAAATATTCATAATTTTAAAACTAGTGTTGAAATTTGAGATAGTACCGAGTAGTCCATTCCCCAGTCTTTGTTTACAATCCATTGTAGTTAAATGAATAAATGAGCTTGGATATAGATTGATGATCTTTCCCAATCTCCGGACATGTCAGTGCATGGTTACAGGCACTCCGCCATTTAACAGCTCCACAATTGAATATTGAAGAGCGTATGTGGAGCACAGAAGATATCACTCAAGCCACGGCTGCAGACACCATTAAAAAACTTTGCCATAGAAATCACCACAATTTTTTCCGTCATCATCATCAATTTTTCCCCGACGATATCCGCTCCATCATGGCGACCCGTACCGGTAGGTGGAGCATAAATCAATTTTCGAGTCGGGACTTTTCATTGACGGAGCACTCGAATTAATTTCGTCCGGCATTAGTCATAGTCAGTTTGTAACTTTGACAGGTGGTTCAACTGGCCGATGTATTTGTTTCAACACGTGTCGATTTGTCTAGCCATGATCACCGGTGAAGTGGAATAATAAATCTAGTTTTTTTTTTGCCTGAGAATATTCAAAGAGTACTCACTCTTTGGCCACCATGCGTGGATTGTATAGAGAAGGTCGTAGCGATGGGTGATATGCAGGGAAGAAGAGGTCAAGGACAAACACGGCTTTACATCTTCTTTATTTCTGAGAAACGATATTTAAATTGCTACATCAACTGTAGACTTCGGTTGACCAATATATTACATCTCATCGATCTCATCATCTAGAATGTTTAATATTATAAATCATAAGTATATTCATCAGTGTTTCATATTATTAGTTAAATTTATAGATCTCATCTCAAGGTCTGTAATTAATTTGAACTTAATTAATAATTGGTTTTGAATCAATGTAGGTAGTGAATAATTCATAATAATCCTAGTGGTATTGGAAAAAATATATTTTCATAACTTTTAATTAGAATCAAGGATTAATTAAGAGATATGCATTAATCACATTATTTCTTGTATAAAAAAAACAACGAATAAACTATTCTATGTCGTTTATATTTAATACATATGTAATACATTTGTTTTATAATACGTTACGTACGTTACGTATGTAGCTATCGTAAATTGTGCCCTTCTGTTTTAGTTTTATCAGTAATTTTTTCTCCATTGATATTACTTGAAAAATTTATGTCGCAAAAACGAAGAATAGAATTGTTGTAAAAATAATATTAAAATTCATTAAAAAAAATGTATTTTATTTTATATTTATTTTTTCCACATTCAGCACACCCAATATTAATTCCACCGTACGCCACTGAAATGGTTATATATATTTTTTTAAATAAATTAATAAATAATTGTACATATAATAGTTTTGTCGAATAATTATTATACGTAACGTTCAATTGTTACAAATTAAAAATATGGTCAGTCTACTTAACCTAGCCGTGCCGGTGGGGTCTATTAGGAACCCCAAGTTTTTGATTTTTTTTTAATAACACATCTTAAATGCCTGAAAATGAAAAAAAATAAAAACAACAATATTCGCTTCTGATACAACACGTGCAATGTTTTTTCTCGATCGCATGCGTTACGACGTGCCAAGTGCGAGTGAAACGTGTGATTGACACGTGCTGTGAGAGCTCAGTCTGCAGTCAGACATCACCGAGTGCTTGTGTCATTTATGCATCATATTGATTAGTTACGAAATCCAAAATATTGACTTATGAAGCATGTCATGAATAATATATTTTTATTCTTAGAATAATCTATGAATTCTTCGTCAATGTTTGGGGTCTCTGAGAGACCCCCTTCGGACGACGCAGTTAATTTCGAGCCGCCGCGACAGAATAATCAAGATATATGAGTTCAAATAATTATTTATTAAATTAGTCAGTTATTTAAAAAAAATATTAACTAACTTTCTTCTGTGAAAAAAGTGTCAGAAAATGTGTTTACGAGTGCAGATGATAAAGATTAGTAAGTGTAATAAAAAAACAATTAAAGCTATAATAAATATGAACTATTATAATATCCAGATAATTTTCGGCCATTTCACATCTCATTTTTTATTAAATCTCGTACAATGTTTGTATATAAATCTGAAAATATATCTGAAAGACGTGGGATAAAATCTGTAGTATCCTATTATTTTTTCGCAATATTTATGTAATTTCCTAAAGAAGCTTTCATACAGCTTTTTTAAAAGATTTGGGCGGTGTAATGTGTATAAAAAATATAAAATATATTATTTATAAATCCAGATTATTTTATTTTTATCATATTAGAAATAATCATGAAAGCAAACATTATTGATATTTTCTGAATAGTCTATAAATAATCCGAACACGTCCAATTAATTTAATGGCGATGGTTTTCCTTAGAAATTTATCGGTGTCGGTAGTGACAATTAAATTAAAAAAAAACGTATGTAATCACTAAAGTGTTACATTGAGGTAATGGCCGATAACGTCATTTCTTCATTACTTTAATTACAATGTCCCAGAGAACACACGACTCAAACAGAAACAATTACTTTTTAAGAAATAATTAATTGAACCTGTTACGTGACGCACGGGTCGTCGGGATCAATACGGCGTGAAATTGGGCTACTTTCAAAATTAACCATGTCGATATTAGCATCATTAAGTTAAAATTGATTAAAATATATAAATAAATTGTGTGTATATACAAAATGTATCCAGAAGCTCGACAAAGTTTACGTACGATGCAATTACTTAGCATTAACATCTTTGTGCGAATGAAGTTTACTCGAGAAAATCTCATACTTGAAAATTAAGATTTTAACAGCTCACTCTGCATAATTATGAAGCGAGTTGCATATTTTGAGTAGCGTAATATTTAAAATATTTTTTTTATTCATGGCACGTGATAATGGGCATGTGAGAAATATGCCTTATCATTTTTTTCGGGTCTTCCATAGGGGTGGCATTAATTCAAGTCCTGTGACATTAGAGTCACTCCTCATGCGGGCCGTGGCCCCGACTTTGTCACGTATCCTTCCGGTCGCAGGACGTGGAAACACGTGACTGCTAACGATCCTTGAAAAAATATATAATTTCGGGTGATGGCTGTGAGAAACGGTCCGACACTTCAACAAGTGTTATTATGTGACGAAAATAAAAATAAAATAACTTAAAAATAATATATATGTATATAAAATTCTAGGGGTGTTTAAAATATGTATGAGTATAAAGAAAGTCATAAAAAATTGTCTGTGTTATAAATCAAAGATGCTATTTATATATCTGTATGTAATATTATTATATGTACAAAGATATCGACAGAAATATTCATATTAATGCTTATTATTTAGATATGAGGTATTTATTTGCAGATTTTTATTGTTATCCTCAACTCTTTTTTTTCATGGTACAGGTATACTCTATATCTAGTACATCGTGTTATCTTAAGCGGCTAGAAAACCGCCGCGTTGTCCGAGGGGGTCTTTTAGATACCCCAATAAGCTCAGATAACTCATTATCTTGCTGTTTTTTTAATAAAAAAAATATCGACATCTATATGACGCGTAAATGACAACGCTCTGGGTGATGTCTCGCCGTGGACTGAGCTCTTGCAGCACATGTCACTCGCACGTTTCACTCGCACTCGACACATCGTACCGAATGCGAGCGAGAAAAAACATGGCGCACGTGGCATAAGCTGCGCATATTGATGTTATTATTTATTTTTTGCAATTACATACAATAAAGATCAAAGATTATTTATAATATTTTTTTTAGATAAATACAAAAGTTTGTGACATTTGGATTTATATTAATAGAATTTTTCTAAGAAAATCTAAAACTTGGGGCTTCGAGTAGACTATTGAAAATCGTATAAATAAATCATACAAAAAAATATTCACGCATATGAATGTTTTATAATTTTAATTAAGAATAAAAATACTGACAACACGTCTAATCTGATTCTAATGATCTTCACGAATTTCTCATTATTAAGAATTATTTAAGTTACTTCTGGATTAAATAAATGTTTTTTATTTCATTTAAAAACTCCGATACATAACAACGCATAAAATTGTAAATATGTGAATATTTTGTATTTGGGAATCTTGTTAAACAAATAATTTATGTAAAAATATAGTATTTATTATTCTATTTAGTGAACCGTGTAACAAAATAGTGAAATGATTTTATTGTTGGATTAGAAATAGAATATTTTATAATCAGTGGCGGCTTGTCCATATACACTGCGGAGCTTAAGCACCCCTAAGTCAATTCAGGAAAAATATATTTTTTTTATATTAATATATGTATCTATTGATTATATATTACGCACATAAAAATATAAATGAAATTTATATTTAGTGTTACGCCTCGCGGTGTAGAGCAAGAGCACTGTCTGCTTGTCAGCCCTATCAGTGCAGTGTATTGGATAGATGCGGGGCCACAGCGGGATAGGAGGGGGGGGGAGTCTCGCCACTAAGCGCTGTGTTGCGCTGCGACTCGGAGCAGTCCTACTGATACTTTTTTAATTCTTAATCTTTCGCAGAACTCCCAAATATTTTACTCACGAGTCGCCACTGGTTTATTGAATCCTAAAAATCTATAAACCAGATAAATTTAAGAAGCCAAAATAATAAAGAGGTTAGACTAAAACACTTGTACCAATAATATTTAATTTGTTTTACTATTAATTAAGTAATATTTAAGTAATAACAAAATTTATATTACGCCAAAATAATAATTTTTCGTTATTTTTTATAATTTGACGTAAATAGTATAAATTACTTAAATAAAAGTAGTAAGTTTAAGAGGTTCTATGTAGGGTAACTCCGATACCACCATTTTTTTTAAAGAAAAAGAAATATTTGATCTGTTTAAATTTTATAATTTTAGGTTCAAGATGACTAATGAAAAAATATGGTCATTAAATAATATCACTTTATGTTAAAAATACACTTATACTTTGATTTACACGGTTTTCGTTTAGGCATTTTTTTGTTAATTTAGTATTAAAAATTATATTCTCAATAATGCATGGAAAATGTGTTAATTATAATTAAATTAGACTGTATGCAAAAATATTTCTTAGTCAACTAAGCTAGGCTAGACTGACAAAACACAACATTGAAGACATCAAAAAATAGCGGAAATGTATCTTTTTGATATTTTTTTTGCAAAATTAAGAGCAAAAACATTTTTTTGTTGTTGTGCAATATAATAATTTTTAATAAATAATTTGATGGGTGATTTAGTTTATCAATTCAGTCTCGATTTACCCAATGATTAAAATAAATCGATGGATGTGTGTACTGCTTAAAATATTTAATATTAGTAAAATGTCCATATTTAGTAATAGTTTTATAAAAAAATATGCCGGATTTTATGAAATAAACCTGGTATTACATTTTTTTACAGTCGAATGATTGCTTTCGAATGATTCCTTTTTGACAAAAAAGCATCACCAGGGACCCAATTTACCGGCACCGGGCCGGAAAGGTTAACTGCACCCTTCCAGCTACACATGTCTAGTACACCCTTTTGACACATGTAATAAGCGACTTCGTGATATGGCACCGTGAACACCCTCGTCATTCAAAGATTTATGACACTCGATGCATGTACCGCGCAAATAGCACCCAGTTTTCAAAAAGACACCGAAAGCTACAAAAAACGAGAAATCTATCAGCGACGTCGTCTGCTGCATCTGTTGCATATATTTCAGTTTTTATGAATTCACGTGCTACCGTCGCCTTTGGCCGACGCCGACTCTCAAGAGCACGAATACCTGAAGTGCATGCCCATGACTCGAGATGAGTGATGCATCTCTTCATCAAAGAGATGTGCTCCTCCGCTGCCGGGTCTATCCCCACGTTCATGCATATTTGCTATATGATATACGGGGTGTGAATCAATTCGACACGTGACATACCAATTTTGCAATTTTAAATAAGTTCAAACCGTCTCTGTATCGGTGTCATCTGCAGCATCCTGTGTGCAAAGCTTTACATCGCGCCTATGTACTTATGCACTCACTCCATCGGCCGCTGTCGAAATATAAGCGAAGTTAAATTAAAGATTTCAATCTGCTAAATTGCTTTACGGTCTCTCACCGTATAAGAATTTAATCCATTTACTTTAATTCAATATTATCCGGCCATATCGAATTTCATATTAAGGGATAACGACATTTCCCTGAATGGATACTTCAGATTGTGAAAGCTCTATGTATAATTGAATCTGGAACGTATCGCAGATTGTTATTAATTCATAAAAAATATATAGTAAGCTTTTCCGGTAGCGAATCTCGCAAGGATATTTTTATTTTAAGCCTTGAGATAAGCATCGCCGTGGTGAAGTAATTTGATTAAAAGCAAAGTACGAGGAAGTCGCAAAAAGATAAGTAGTTATACTTAACCTGGCAATGTTTGCCGAGATAAAATTATGATATTAAAAAATTAACGTCCATTTATACTATTAATTATATATTAAAATAAAATTAAGACGTGCTTTGTTGGAATATGGTTAATATAAGATCGCGAGGAAATTTATTTTTATTTTATACATCTATTTGACTATAAAAACTGTTATTATTCTTAAACAAATATTTTAAAATAAGTTATTATATATTCTAAATAAATTATTATCAAATTATACGTTTAGAAAAATAGAGCATTTTTATATTTGTCTAAATAATTCTTAAAATATATTCATTTTATCTCGGATAATGTCTCACTTGAACCTAAAATGATGATTGAATGTTAAATATAGATATACAAACAAAAAATAATGTTAAAACATGTTAGGTTTTCATGTTATGGTTATATTTTATGTTCATAATTTTTTAATCTAATCGTGGTTAGTCTTTCTTATTTTTTTTATTTTATGACAATATCCCTATTCAATAGATAGTTGTATGTAGGGTCAATAATACAAATATACCACAATTTAATATTATATTTAAATGATGATCTTATAAAAGTTATATTTAGTTATAATTTAAATTACTCAATAAAAATCTCAATAGTAATCGTAGAATTTATGACCGAGTTTTGGCAAGACCATCATTAATTGTAATTATTGATAGATATTTTTATTTTATAGAAATTAAAAAGTAAAGTAAACCATTTTTATAGCGCTCTCTTCTACAGATCGACCCTCCTATAGTGCTTTATTCTAGGGCGCTGTTTACTAAAAATAATCCAAATCAAATTTACATGTTTTCTAAGCATATAATACATTATAACGTATGAACAAACTAAGAAAAAATAAAACGAAGTCATTTAAAATTAATAAAAATGTTTAATGTATTGATTTCGCTTAGTTTTTATGGCTGCTTAGTTTTCGATATGGCGGATTGCTATAGTGTGTTCCCTATCAAGGCGTTATAGGAGAGTTTTTAACCTTTATTTTCGTAAAAATTATCTTTTTATATATTTTTTTAAATCTAGCCGTGCCAGTACGGTATATTGGGTACCCTAAGCTTTTCATTTTTCTCGAATAACTCTAATAATATAAATCCTTCAAATAAATATGAATAAAAATTAAAAACAATAATATTCGCCGTTGTTGCCACGGGCGCGATGTTTTTTCTCGCTCGCATCCGGTACTATGTGCCGAGT
>JAGXCT010032691.1:0-19982 GCA_022495035.1 Philopotamus ludificatus
TCAAATGCACCTTATTAAAAATTTAATAAAACATTTAAATACATTTTCCCACTAACATTCCCGCAATTGTTATTTTAAAATTCACCACTGTTTTCAACAAAAACAACGACCCGATTGTTCAGAGGGTTATTCACTTTTTTTACATATGTTTTCTACCAAATAAATGCTAAATTTTAGTCTTTAATTTGCTCCAAAATGCTAAATTAAAGCATCAAAACGCTATTTTTTCTCAAGAATATAATATGCTAAAAACGCGTATCTCTAGCCATCAATGACAATTTTTTCATAATCGATACATATTTACGACGATATCAATTAAAGTATTTTTCGTCACTCAAATGCGTTGTATTTTTATGCGAAAAACAAGCATTATTCCCGGAATTTTAATGAATTGCATAAATAATAATAATGCAAACGAGCCGATATACGATTTCCGATAATTGCGATTTTTTTTACCGGGTATTTAGGCGTTTACGTCATCGGAAAATTTGTTTATAAAAATGGAAATTATTTATCAGCATATATAGTCATCGATTTTATTAATACTTGGAGTTTATTTACAATGGATTTGCGTTTGAGCATTTATTCGCGTTTAATTTTACTGGCAATTATCAGGCAATTTTCCGCAAATCGATTGCGGGGATCCACCGATCACAATTAAAAATAATTATCGTGCGACACGTGTAGCCGTTACGCGGCCACTAATTGGATATTGAATTTTTCACGTCTGAAAAATTTTCATTAGTGGAAAAGCCTTGGTGCCGTCTGATTATCCGGCCCCGTATCAATTATTATTAATTACGAATATTGTGCATGTCAATGTTTCGTCACGGGAGGGCGCCCACGGGAGAGGTCAAGTGTGTACGCACGTCGAATTAAATATTTCCGCGTCGGAAAAATTAATAAATAATCAATTAATCGGGAAATCCTTGAGATTCTTCACGAAAATGTTACCGTCTATAAAAATATACGTGTTTTTTAATTTTATCACTCATTTTCATATCATGACCTGCCGCAATTTCGTTTTCGCCGTAAAATAATTTCAAAATTATTAAATTTCTTGGCGTCTAGTCCTTGAGTCTAGATTGTGAGTGATTTGTGGACCTACTTTTTCTTTATTTTGCGGATGTTATAAAATAGAGGAAGTGAGATAATAAACGGCTATGAATTCATTTTGTGCTGTTGAATTTTAATTTTATTCCATGGTTCATATTCAACACGTGGCATGCAATTCACCAGTTTTTGCACACACAAGTGCATTTTCCGAATGCTTGAGTAATATCAATAAAAATAATAATACTGAATTTAATATTATAATAATAAAAATGTTCTTATTGTTCATCTCGTCAAAATTTAAAAAAATGATCATAATCAAATAGTCTCAATTATTTTTTTTGTATTAATACAATTGTTAATGACGTATCTTGCCATTGGTAGCCATATTAAATGCTTGTATGTCTAAAAAAAACTCATGTGGTTCGATATGTTTGAAGAATTATATTTATCTATCTAGGTATAATATTTTTGGCCAGAAATGACGCCGTTTTAAATGAATTTAAGCCTCCATATTCGTCGGAGATTCCTACCTCAGACATTTTTATATTCATAAAAAAATGGAGTACGTTTTTAGAACTTTTAGAAAATAAAGTTTTAATCGTTTTAATTGTGAAAAAAATAAATAAATAGGCTCTGTATTCGTCAGAAATAGCATTCAGCGCCTTCTTTATATTCCTGATGAAGTAAAAACATAAAGCTTTGTTGGCGATGTTAAAGAAATAAAGACAAAATCGATGATCCATATTATTAATTGCATTTTTTCAGAAGCTATTCGGAAAATCGCACTCCAAAAAACTGGAAAACGCACTGATACAAGATGTATCTGATGGTATGGATGAAGTATTTACCAGAAATTATTGAAAATAATTAATCTAAATATTATAATTCATAAAAAAATATAGAGAAAATGATTGAATTTAATGAATTTGTGCGTTTTTAACGCGTTTGTGAAATGTTTTTTTAAAAATCGAATCCCCGTCTGATATTGTTTTTAACCTAAATCCAATAAAAATAATATTTTTTGTACCCAAAACTGTTATAATTATTAAATACGCTTAAATAGTATATAAAACTGTGGTATCTCGTTATACGTTCGTTTCGGAATAAGTCAAATTGTTTGATATACGACTCGAGTAAATCAAATGGTTTGCGTCCTCGATCGACTGGATTGCAGAGGTGCTTTGACGTGGTCTCTGGCATAGAATTAATCCTAAGAGGGGTTGGAACAGTGCAGGATTAACCCTATAAGCAAAGTAAGGACGTGCTTAGGGTATCAAGAGAAGGAGGGGGACTGCAGACGCCAGAAAAGAGTTATTGCAATGAGATTTTGCAGAAATTTCACAAAGTAAGCTGAGTATATGTGAACTTAAAAGATGTTCAGATCTTGGACTATTTAATCATTTTTAAAGATAATATTTGAGATACGTATAGCTCGGAGATTTGAAAATAGTGCTAAAATAGCCTAAAATTTTTACATAAATATAATAATAATTAAGAATTTTAATTTATAATAACAAAACTTAATTATTAAATTATTTTTATATCAGTTTATGTATTATATTATCAATTTTTAGTATTTGGTCTGTCCTCGTTTTTGCTTTATCCCGTCATGAATACTCTGGGGCATAGAGTCTACTAAAGCTTGCAATGTTTGATTAAATTTCCATTATATCAAACTTTTTCTATTATTTCAATTAAATTTTCTTCACTCGTAGTCTTTCTTTTGTGTATTTCAACCGCCACAATGTGACACAAATTCTCAATGGGGCTAAGATCTCGGAAAATTCTCTGACCAATGCAAGGTCGAAATCCCGTATTCTTGAAAAATCATGTCATTTATGCCGGAAAGATGATTTTTGATTGATGCCAGAAGATGAGTTTTCAGTTTGGATTTGTACATCGCAGAATTAACTGTTCCGTTGACGAATAATAATTCTGGAATTCCAAAATATGACAAGCTCCCCAAATCATTTGGCCAGCTGGGGCAGTTTTGGTGGATCCGCTCTCCAGATCTTAGCCTCACAAATTGATTTCCATATGATTTAAACAAATATGACTTTTTTCCACTCGGTTTTGGTCTAGGTTTGATTAATTTAATCTGAATATCGTCATATTCTTCGTTAATAACCTACTCACAATCTTATCCGGATGATGTGTACCCCAACTTCTTCTCCACAGCCTGCTATAAACACCTCTTGAATATCCACTGCTGTTAAGAATCGATTTTTTAGCATCCAATCGTCAGCCTTTCATGCGAATGTATCATCTGAAGCTGCGATTTTTTTTTAAATTTTGCTCAACGTACCGTTGGAGCAACCAACTGCTCTCCAAATTTTTTTTCTAGACATCCCTGCGGTATATAATATCGGCAAAATCTGATTTTTCTGCTCCTTACTCGACGGTGTAAATTTTGGCACAATTTAATTTTTGAATATTAAATACTTCTCTTTACAAAAAAACAATGACGTCTTGATTTGGCAAGAGCGAAGGACTCTTAAATATATCCCATAATATTTTTTAGAGATAATCCGGTACTTACCTGCTGCTATATAACTGGTTTACTCGAAATGATCGGTACTGTATATCTGAATGCTAGAGATAAATTTTTTATCAGCAAAAAAGAAGAGGAGAGATTTACACATATAAGCCAGAGGACTTCAACAATAATTTCTTAACTCAGTAATTTCATTTATATGTGCGTCATAGTCCATCAGTCACGCTGAACTCTGTTAAATAATTCTAGAAGATAATATTGACAAAAAGAAAACTGGTTACTTTATCTTTATTATGCATGGAAAATTATTGAGCCATAAATAAAATGGAAATAAATGTTATTTTCCTTTTTACTGTGAGTTAACTATAATATTTTTGTATGGTTTATTGTTTATTATTATTTAATATATTGATTTACAAGTGTAACGGGTCCCAAAATTAGTTAGGGCTTAAGGCATATAAGGATCTTAATCCGGCCTTGGTTTGGAGAGATCAATTTATTATTGTCCATTGCATATTTCTCATTGATAAAGCCTGTCATGAAGTTTTTTTACAGAAAAATGTTCTTAAAAAATAATGAATAAATCGTGGCATATTTAACCAATATTTTTTTTTAAAAAAGATACTTTTAAAAAAAAAATTGCAAAACTTTCTATTCTTATTGTATTTAAAGAAAATTTTACAATTATTTTCAGGCTAATATGTCATCGCATTTTTGGTCATAATACGATATTCATTTGATTGATTAAAATGTGAATATCGCATTGATCTTTGAAGCTGTGAATTCTTTACATCCGAAACATGAATAATATTATTTAATATTCCTAATTATTATTTTATGGCGTAGATCTAGGACCTCCCGCAGTGTTTTCATATTTTTTTCAGGATACGCTCGCATATATGTGTAATATATGATATTTGCCAGAGTACCTTGAAAAAAATAGAAAAAAACCAAGCAACGATCGATAAATATATTATTTTGAATTACGAGTGTGATACGTCCCAAAATTAGTTAATGTTGAGGACATCGTAATCTGGATACTTGGAAAGATCAATTTATTATCTCATCCATTGCATATTTTTCATTGACAAAGCCTGGCATGAAAATTTTTACAGAACAATGAATTTGTGGCTGATTGCGAGAGTTACAGGAATTATATATGAGTTACAGGAATTATAGAAAGAGGAGCACAAGACTAAATTAGATATGATCTCTTCTGTGAACAGTTTTTTGTCCAACATGAATGACGAAGATATAAAAAAGAGATGCATAATGCAAGAGTTCAGACTTTCATACAGTTCTAGGACATGTTTTTTTGTCGCAAGTATTTTTTTTTAATTCATGAAGTAATATATTCGTATTTTAATCCTACGATTTATATATTTCATTGATTAAAAAGTCTTCCTGTTGGTGAAATATAATATATTCTTGAATAATAACGCATTGAACCGTTATTTTTTCGTTCCGGTTTAACTTAAAACGTATATATCGATTTAATTCCGGTTTTCCGATATTAAAAAAAAATGTTTTCACACTTAATTTATTTTATACTCATTATTTTATTTTAGATTTAAGCTTACTGTATTGTAGAAAAGTTGTAAAATTGTAAAAAAAATATTCAGGTTAACATTTTATCGCTTTTGCGGTCATAATCGGTATTCAGATAAATTTATTAAAATGTAAATACCGTATTGATCTTTTAAGCTGCGAATGCAATTCTTTAAATCTGAAACATGCATAATATTATTTTATTATTGATTTTCCTTGTTATTATTTTATGGTAGATTTAGAAGTGTTTTCTTAATTTTTTTCAGGTTGCTCTGGCATATATGTGTAATATTTTATATTTGCCAGAGTGACTGGAAGAAAATAGAAAAACTAAACAACCGAAGTTAAATGTCATATAATATTTTTATTTAAGATAAACAGCATTAAAAAAAGGAAGATTCTCTGTTGATGTGCGGAATAAAGTGTCAATAATCGTTGTGCACTTGTGCAATATAGTTCGGTTTCAATTTCAAACCGACTGACTGACCATCGGTCGATCAAGACTCAATGAATAAATATAGACTGTTTGTAATCAGTCAATCTAGAATGGCGAGTCGTGGTGATTAGAGGCCAGATGTTTCACACACTCCTATGACCAAGAATTTGGTCAAGGGTGATGTATGAGCCTATTGAGGACATCGGTGTATTCGCCAATGTGCGAGTCGGTCCTGGTCGGTCTAGGTCACACTGGACCAACCTTTCAGTTTTTAATGTCAACAAAATAATCGGGAATCGACGCATTGCACCACGTCCATGTCAAAACGGATGGAAATAAAATATGTAGTTTGTTCCTTCTGAGATCAATTCCTTTGTTCATATGTGTATTTACGATATGAACATGGGTTGATTTCAGGGGTAGCAGACACAATGCATCAGAGGTGCTAAACAAGTGTTATAAATACTTAAAGTTTTTGTACGTTCTGTTTGTTCAGCCAAGAACATTAAGGATGTGTATGGAGAAAATGCCCTCAAAGATCACACGATTATCTGTGATGTGAATGCATCTAAATACAGGTACGTAATGGTTGTATATGTCAATTTTTTCGATTAACTTCGGGTTCGTGATTTTTCAAGCAACGTGTATAGCCTTATTCAAAGCTACTTCGGTAACTGTAACGTAATTTTTCAAACCGGATGCTCAGTACTTCGTTGTAAGGACTAGGGCTTGAATTACCGGTTTATCGGTTTACCGGTAAATCGCCAAAAACGCACCATGCCGCAAAAATTATTTTATCGAAAATTAAGGACAGATACAGGCATATTATCACGAAAGTTTATTGTAGATATAAATGCGGAATATTGTGTTTTGTTTTTCGACTCTGGCAACATTGATACACAGTTTGTTACTGGTCACTGGTGTGGTGGTCAACACAAGATTAATTCACTGAAAAGGGAACTATCAGTTGAAACACTGACCAGTACTTCAAGTTATCTCCATACAAAATCTAAAATTACGAACTATATTAAATCAATTGATGAAACATTACCCTCAGTTATATCCCGGATGGTAGCAAAAGATGGAATCCGTTTTATAATGTTTTGTACATCTTATGTTTTAAGAGAATAACTTGATTTGAAGGGATTTAAAGACATTCAAAAATCTTCCAATACAATTAGAAAAAATGTCTTGAATTATGTAACAAAAATATGTAATTTATTAATAGACGATTTTTCAGCAATGACAGAACGAGTATTTAGTGTTACAATGGACATCGATAAAAAATCGTCGGTATATGAATGTGAATTTGCAAGCAAAAAATAAATACTGGAATCTTGGACTTATTCGAATCAATAGATCGATGTTGCCTGAAAAAGTAATCGAGTATCTAGAAGAAAAGTTAGCAGGATTTATCATTAAAATGGCATTATATTGGCATTGCAACCGGTAAAAGAAGCTGTAGAAGCTCTATGTCGTGAAGACATAAATCTATATACAGCCGACATAACATTGAAATTTATGCTTGATGAACTGTCTAAATACAGTTCTTTTTTAGCCAAGGAACTTAAAGAAGAGCTAATAATTCGAATAAAGAAAAGAAGGACGATATATTTCGATGTGGTTGATTATCTTAATGATCCTGATACAATAAATGATTTTGACGAATATACAATATAACGCATAAAACTACAATAATGACGAAAATCATAGCTATAAATAAGCACGTATTTTCAAGGGATAAAATTATAAAATTTCTGAACAAAAAGACAGATAAGTAGATGAGATAGAAATATTCAAAATATTAACATTCGAAGAAAAGCTTAAATTAGCAATAAATATCAAAAGTATAAAAATAAAGTGGATAAACCAAAAAAAGATTTAAACAATATTATTCAGAGAGAAATGTCATATTTCGATCTCGAAAAAAATCGTGGCAAATATTTGAACATGCATTTCAACATCTGATGACTTGCAAACCAATTAGTATTGAATCCTCGTCTATTTTTTTTTCATTTACCGGTAAATAACTGGTAAACTGGTAATGGGAGAATTCATTTACCGTTTATCGGTTATTGCAATTTTACGGTAAATTGCAAGCCCTAGTTGGGACCTTTGTTTTGCAATGTTCTCTGTGACGATCTTCTTAAAATTAATTTAGCGTTAGACTGTTGATTGTTGAGGCTGGCTCTTGAGTCTTGCTAGAGAACAAAGCCGAACTCGCTCTTAAAGCCATTTCAGAATAGCGTCAAACCAATCGGCTTTCATTTGCTTAGAAACAAGACTGAAGAAATCCTCCTTTAGGATCGACTCGTGATGAATATGGATCGCGATTGTTCGCTTATAATATTCCGTCCTCTGTGGGATTGTAGGATATGCAGCTGGCTGCTGTCATATGTTAGTAGAATCCTTCTGTCTTTTCTCACTAGCGCTTATCGCACATCATCAACAGTATCACTTTTAATTATTGCTGGGGTCCTTCCGCTCGAATTTCAAATCTAGTTCGTTGTTGTTTTTGGCTACGTTTTTGACAAACCTAAAGTCATGCGTCTGCGAATCGGCTCTTGATCAGTGACAGGAGAGGTGGGATTCCTCCAACAAAAAGCGGAATATCTATCTCTGTTTCTTGATATCAGAGCCAAGCTAAATCGTAGTTGGTTCTTCCCATACTTCTGGGTCAGTCAATTCCTGACTGGCCACGGTAATTTTAAGACTAAGCTTAAAGAGTTTAGCCTGGTAGTATCATCGCACTGTTTATGGGAGTTGGTCTCTCAGGACTACAGTCACGTTCTATGGTCCTGTCCTCACCTGGAGGTCGCTCGTCACGACTTACTCCATGCTTTCCGATGTGCCATTTATCCTGGATTTTCTTAAGCAATTTTAGTTTAATTTTTAAAATCACGCGTTTAAAAAAAACTGCATTTGTTGCACCGATTGAATCGGCGCCAAGTCGGTATATACGGTGTGGATGGATGGCAAGGGATGAAACTGTGTCGGACCGGTCCGAAACAGATTCATCCTGGATACAAAAGCTGACCGATAAGCAACGGATAGCGCCTTTGAGGTCTGATGACAACAAATTAAAAGTCAAAGCATCAAGGATATCGCAGCGAAGATGGGAGTCAATCAATCAACAGTATTGTAACATTTGCTTCATATAGGGATGTTTGGATTCCTCATCAATTATCAACTGCTAGTTTATTGGATCGTGTTTTAACAGGTGTTGCTTTGCGTGCGAGACAACAGTACTAGACCCTTTTGCATCCATTTGTGACTGGAGATGATGAGATGAGAAATGAGTAGTGTAAAACAGAAAAGATATTAGGATATAACTGGATAAGCCCCATTACCAACTTCATAAAAAAGTCATGTTTTGTGGGATTGCAGGGGTATTTTATATTTCAAACTCTTGGAACGTGATCAAAAAATTTCAAGATTATGTCAGTAAATTTTCTAAAAGTCTTTTTCTGCTCTTATTCGCACTTTTAGAGCGGATATATTAAGTTAATTGTAGATCGCCGTGTTCATCAATTTATTTGTAAAACCTAATCTACGCAATCTTAACCTAAACTTTTTTTAATATAGCATAACCTAGCATTTCTCCCAACGTGAATTTCTTAGAAGATGTTTTAGGTGTTGCTAAATTAAATTAATATTTATTTATATTACATTTAGCACGAATTTACGAGCTGATTTTCAGCTTAATAAATATTTTTTTAGTGATTTATTTAATTCATCGCTTTTATGACCATCAGTGTTATTTATAAAGGTTAAATAAAATTTAAAATATTTCGGTGGTCATGGAAGTTGTGAATTATATCTGCGACAAGGATAAACGTGTGTTATATTTTATTTTAAATGTGGAGCTTAAGATCCTTCAGTTTTTGTATATTATTTTCATATAGAAGAATATAAAAATGACTGAGCAACAAGTGATAAAACATATTGTAAGCAAGAGTTATTATAATCTTTGACAATAAGTATACTAACAAAAAAAAACATGAAATGCTTTTTTCAGATTACAATAGAATGTCGCCGATCTGAAGAAGGACGCTTGATTTACCGAAACAGTGAGAGTTAAGTGAAAACACATTTACTTATATTTTATATAAATTATTATAAATCTTTACTTTATATTTGTTTCAGGATATTCACAAAAAATGCTTTGGTTGTCATTTAATACGATCGACTGTATGATGCTGAAAATCAGTGAGATATTTAATCAATTTTATTTTTAATAAATATATTATTTTATAAAAACTAAATATCTGATGACGTAGCTACGAATTTTTTTACGCTTATGCCTGAAATTAGTATTATCGATGTCTACTTTCAATTATAAGCCAAAGAAATTCAGGCGATATATCAAAAAAATAAATCATTTTAATCCTTTAGCGTTAGAAGAACTCAAAGAAAAATCACGATTCGCATCACAAATTAAAGCCAGGATTTCAATTAATCAAAGAAAATACTTTTTGTTTTAATACTATTATAAGTTGTTTTAATAATTCTAATACATTTTTTGGGGCTGAAATTAGTGGCGTAGTTAATTTAAAGCAAGAGTATTTTTTAAATCAGAATAATTATTGATGTTTGACCGAAAGATGATAATTTGATCTATAAAAACAAACCATAGAGTCAGAAAGTTTAAATCTTTGACTCAAAGATGACAACCTTGACCAGAAATAAGAGCTGCACGGCCAGGAAATTTTTATGTTTTCCTGAAAACTAAAAATTCCGTCCAAGATAAAGCTATTACTCAGATTTGCAACCTTTTTATCGTAAGAAGATTGGAAACAGCGCTAAAACTCCTTTCACTAGTTATGAAGAAGGAAAAGCTATCAAAAACTCTCTTACGATAAAAAAGGAATATTTTACTAAAGTCAGAACTGCTGATAACCCGTTCTAAACTGCAGCTTAATTTCTTCATTTGTGCGTAGTCCTGTCTAAATGGGCTCAGATCATATTTTTGATAGATGCGTGAAATCAATCCGCCACGAAGGTATGAAAAAATAATAATTTGCGTCAAATCATCCCAATTAATTATTAATTAAACGCTGTATACATTTTTTTAAGTGAAGTTCTCATCAAATGATCCAAATTTTTCATTCGAATGCATTTTATTGGTTGTATATGATTACCAATAAAGTGCTATTTTAATGAGAAAAGAATGATCAATAACACATCATAACATTATTCTCATAAAATTGTCTTGGTATTGATTTTGATCGTTTATTTACATTTTTTTTTTGTTAATTTTCTCTGACGTTATCCCCAGAGAGCCGAAGCCGGGTATTCCAGGTCCGAACGTCAAGTTTTGAAAGTGGTCTGCGGTTTATTCGATGGCTGTGGCGGAGCGAGATCGGCGATGAAAGTGAGTGAGGTCAACAGTCACATGGCGATGAGTCACTCGGACTCGGACTCGGACTCGATCGGCATGAAGCCAACGGTAGAGGAAATCCCCGAGCAGGTACCTTGAAGCATTTCACGTGTTCGGCTCCGAGAGCAAAACCAGTTCTCTCTCTTTGGTGTATTTGGCGCGTGGAGTTCCCTCTCTTGTGCCGTTATATCCTCATCAACTGAAAACGTATCCATACGGTACAGCGATGGCCAACCGTCGGCCACTGTAAACATCAAAGTTGACACCGCAGATCAAAACCAATCCAATGACATCACGCATGGATAAAAAAATGTGTTAGCACTAAATTAATATTAATAATATGTGAACATGTGATTTATGACATGAATTAAATAAATATATTAAAATAAAATATGCGGCTTTAATCGGAAAAATGCATTTAACCCTCTGAATGCCAAACGACGGGGAAAATATATTTTTATTTTATTATATGATAAGTATCCGGTGCAGAGCTTCAATTGGCGGCCCTGTGCGTCGTTTTAATAAATTATTATGATATATTTTGACATTTTTCTCTTTGGAGCCCCTAATTTTGGGGCGCATGTGTGCGCCGCACAATCTGGCCATATGGACGGCGCGCCCCTCGCTCTTGAACATAGAGACGCGTACAAAAGACGCAGAAGATATGAATAGAAGATGGGTTCCATTCAGTGGCAGATTTAGAACTTGAGAGGCCCTAGGTGCAATTCAATTTTGAGGCCCCCCTTTTGAAAATTATAACTACCCTTAATTTTGTAATTTATTAAAACAAAAAGGAGTAAATCTACATTGTTTTTGATTAGGCTTGCAGGCGATCATAAAATCAAATGAAAATGCTTTAGAAACATATTTATTTTTACCTTTACGTTATTTAAAAAGACCATGAGGATGGGGCCTCTGAATGCCCATAAATTGGCCCCCCAAATGTCGAGGGCCTCGATGCCTTGCATCGTTTTCCCTAGATAACTCTGGGCCTGATGCAATGCCTACTAAAACGTTACGAGACAAGGAGCGCAATTCAATATGAGCTAATTTCTATTGAAGATACGTCTTAAGAAACTACTTGAAAATAATATTAGGTGTAGTAAAAAGTCTTGTCGTATTTTCAAAGGATAGTTTTAGAATCAGTTGTTTTTAGTCCTTTAACGAGTCAAGACGTGTTATTTTATTGTGTGCTTGTCGAGACACGTCTCCGCCTGTGTTCAATACAAAAAAAATAATTTACTCGACCCAGTCGCAATGGTCGAATTTGTTCCTTTAAAAGTCCATTTGCAAAACTACATACTCTTTCAGTTTCACTCCAAGAAAAACGCAACTATTGCCACAAGAAATATTTGCGATATTTATGGAGACGTATTAGATGTCAGAAAATGTCAACGCTGGTACAGAAAATTCAAATCCGGAAATTTTGACTTAAAAGATGAGCCTCGAAGTGGACGACCCTGTACAGTAAATAAAGCCGTCATAAAATCTGATATTGAAAAAAACCCAACTTTAACCATCAAAGAACTGTCAAATATAACCGGCACAAAGTGGTCGTCCATCACTCAGAAGTGTCTGAAAAAATGGGAAAGATTCAAAAGAAGGAATTTTGGAAGAAAATCGTCCTCCTCCACGATAATGCGCGTCACCATGTCGCAGATATGTCCTTGAAAAAAATGGATGGCTTGGGTTTTTGACAGCTTTACTGCATCCTGCTTAATCGCCAGACTTAGCCCCTTCAGACTACCATTCGTTTCGTTCTAAGGAACACTTTTTTTTTTAAATAAATCATTCCAAACAGAAAGTGAAGTGATATCGGCCATTTCTGTTTTTTTTTATTTCCAAGTCAGCAGAATTTTTCTAGAAAGGTATTTTAGATTTGGAAAATAGATGGCATAAGGTTATTTAATTTTTTGTAAAAATAAATCAATAAATGTATAAAAAAAAGAATTTTATTGAAAAAATACGACAAGACTTTTTACTACATCTAATATAAACCATATTTACTGTGGAAAAAAAATATCGATGGGAATGTACACCATGGTCTGGGGAAATATGACTGCCAGGGTAAACATGTTATAGTCGGCGTTATTCATTTAGGGGAGCGGTTTCCAAACTTTATGCTACCACGCCTCCCTAAAAATATTTTTTTTTTCGCGCCTCCCTCTTTTAATTTTTTAATATATATACTAATACTAATATAGACACGTTTTAAATAATAATAACTTTATTTCCAAAAAAAATATTGTTATAATTACATACAATTAACAGAACAATAACAAGGTTTTGCATGTTTTAGCAAAACCAAACTAAATACGAACATATACATACATATGAACATTTATTTTTATGTTAAATTACTAATCAATCTAACGCATTAAAATGTAATGCGAAGGATGTTGCTGTTTTTTGGCACAAAGTTTTTTAAATCTTGGAGGCAGGGTGGAGAGTGCCACTCGCAGCTAGTGCTGAAAAGCCCGTTTCGCATAAATACGACGTTACAAACGGTAGAAGCACTTGCTCTGCTTTATAATACAATGATTCGTACTCTCCACAAAGATTCATCCAAAATTCAATCATAGTTTCATTTTGAAACTTTTGTTTTAGTGAGCTATCACATATTAATTCTAACAATTTTTCTTTTTCGTAAGTTTTCAGTTCAAATTCGTCTTCTTCATTGTAGTTGAATGGATTCTGTACTCACATAAATTTTGAGAAATCAAGGTCTTTAAAATAATTGGCAAAATTAAGCACTAAACCAGTACTCTGCAACCTTTTCTCATCTACGGCACACCAAAATTCTTTTTAGAATTCCGCGGCACACCAAAAGCTAAAATATATAGGTATTAAAATGATACATTTCCAAACATCCTTTTGCAACTCTTTCTGCCAAAGTTCGAGTTTTTTTTCAACCCTTGTAATTTGTCGGAGCACGTCAATATATTCTCATTACGACCTTGCATTTTTTTATTAAGTTCATTTAAATGCTCGAATATATCAGCCATGTATGCAAGTTTGGCTATCGGTATCCATCATCAAGGTGCTGGTTATAGTTCGGGCATATTTACGATTTAAAGAAACTCACGCACCTCGTGACAGTGTTTCTCAATCCTGGCCGGTTCTTAACCTTGTTGGAGGTACTGAATCCCTCCAGTTTCATATACGAGTTCACCGAACCCTTTGTTGGAAAAATAAAATATGATTTTTTCAAATTCAAAACATAGGTATATATTTATATATAGGTGCACAAAATGAATAAAACCATTAAAACAGAGAGCAAAACCATTTTAACATGATTTTCACATAAAACAAAAACATTATAATGAATATTTACTGCAAATTATTGTGACTTCTGCTGTTGTCTTTAAGAGACCAGTTCAGAAATGCACGGCTTTGCCTTGGCAATAATAATACCTCACCCCCTCACCAGAAAAAAAATTATAACAATATATGTAGTATTTGAAAGTCAAAGGCGCGCGGCAAAAGGAATTTTGATATTTGATAAAGGAATTTAAAAAAATTAGCCTTTCTTAACATTTCCCGGTAATTTTTTGATAACACGTAATTTTTACAGGATTAATTGGAGTGAAATCGGATTTTTTGCTATCGACAATGATAATTGAATACATTAAAGCAGTCAGAAAGATTGCAATGTTTTGCTCAAAGCTGACAAAGTTGGCTCCTTTTGTACAAAAGGAGCCGCGCAGCGATAAAAATTATGTTAGTTCGAAAACTGAAAATCTCGTTCAAGAAGCAAAAACATATATTAAAAATACTTCGTTAGTTATCCTTGAGCTGATACTTTCATCCAAATAAATTAAAGCCGCGCAGTGCGAAAATTTTGAAATTTAATAAAAATCAAAGAACAAATGTATTTTGACCTCCGCCGAACGCGGGAGACTGGCTCACCGAACCCCTGGAGTTCGATCGAACCCAGGCTAAGAACCACTGATCTAGCCGAAACTTTGCCTCGGGATAGCCAACCAGATTTCGGTATAGAAACATGGGATTCTGTTAAACCCATTTCTGCACAGAGTATTCCAAAGATTCGCGAATTTAGGGCTCTTGGTTTAATAATGTTTACGATTTTAATACATTCATTCATCGTGTTCAAAAGTTCCTCTGATATGCTACAAAGTTTTATTTATTTGTAAATATTATGGTATAATTTTTTTTTATTTCTTCGAAAGTTTTTGGCGCCTCCCCTGGGAGGCGCGCCTCCCAGTTTGGAAACCGCTGATTTAGGGAATACTGCTAAATTATTTTTATTTTGAGACTTAAGCTTTGAGACTGAAAGGCAAGCCCGCCACTGCTTCCATTATCATTTTAATCGAGTTTAAAAAAAAATCGTCTTTTGAGTCGTGTGATTCAGGACCCTGTAAAAAAGAATCAGTCTGTATCTCCATGTCCAGGATTTATTAATGCAATTATACATGTCACGATGAACGATCTAACTCCGAGCTCGATCCACATGCTTTGGAGTAATTTATCGAGCCGACCGTGACACACGTGGTTATTGTTTTTTTTTTTGCGAGCGACTGGTCTATAAATCAAGATATCGCACACGGCGTGATTGAGTGCGATTATGCATTGCGAATGTCAAAAATAATAATAATGATTGATGCACGACTCCAAAACCGATGGTTTATTAACAAATTGTTTCGACAACAAAAAAAAAATGTTAACTGCATCGGCAGTTGCATTTACGGGTCACACGAGTTAACCAGAACCACTGCCGTTGGTATTTCATAATGGAGAATTATGTGTTTTGTTATCCCAATGTTCCAGCGTCGTGGCGATTGTCGAATGAAGTCATTTCCTGAAAGGACATTGCAGCACCGATTGGCCGACAAGATAAGACCGACACAGCGGTGATCTTGACTCGGATCCGATTGGCCAACGCTCACAGGACACGGCTGCTGCAGTCGGCCGGCTCACGGAACTCCTGCACCGGCGAAGGTCGTCGGTTTGCACAACAATGTTGGCCAACACGTAGGATAGGCCTTTGCTACTTCCGGGTGACAGATGTCCTGTTGGGCGTCTTCGAGACCGGCCACAGCGATAACCACTGATCCGAAGTATGATATAAAAAATACACGGAATTGTCTTTAATTCATCAATGTTGGAAAAACGTCGCTCTTTCATTTTTTTTTATTATCGGGAATAAGAGTAAGTAATAGAGAGCCACGTCCCTAAATTATGGAGACTATAGTAATCACATTTGTTTTACTAGTAAAAGATCGACTGGCATGGTGTAACATTTATGATAATAAATGATCATGCAATATGGCTGTAAATGTCAAGATACGTCAGAGACTAGTGTACCAACACAATAAAAAAAAATACAAGACGTAACCTACGAATTATTAAAAATTGAAATGACGCGAAACGTTTTAAAAATATATTTATCGAATTTTTAAGAATTTCAAAATGTTGATCTCTGGTAGTGACGGCACTCTTGTTGGTCTAGTGCCTGAAGAGTATCTGAAGAGGAGTACACTTCCTATGATCCCGACGATAGGCCGGCTGAGATCCTCGTGGCAACGTATCAATCTGTGTCGGGGGTGCTGAGGCGATATCTGCATCCAGAACGGCAGCGATTATAGTGATCAGATTGCCTGTTAAATGGTTAGTCAATATGGTTTGCCATAGGGAAGACGAGAGGATATATCCAGAGTCATCATGGCGGCATCCGTGTGTAGCGCAACAAGATGGCGACTACATCTTACGACGGAGCGAAATGCGGGAACGTTTTAACGTTTCGGTCGACAGGGGCAGAGAGGCAGAGAGAGAGAGGGTCACTATATGCCACATTATAGGAAATATTTCGCATTGTGGAATAACCGCCACAAAAAAAGAAGATTCTACACGTTGTACAAACCAAGTAATGGCTGATTTGACAAATTTAAAATAAGGTATTCTTTACATAATATCAAATTGATAGGAGAACAGAATTAATCTAATTTATTTTCTCATTTTCCTAAATTATTGTAGATGGAGAATATACTCCTAGACAAATATTCAACATAGACAAAACGAGTTTATTTTGGAAAAAAATGGTTTAAAATTAAACCCCATATTGGTTAATATCTAGCAGAAAATCCCAGAGCATTGAAAGGGTAAAGAATTGCTTTTAGTCATTTGAAACTCAAATAAATGAATATTTAAAGATTGGTTCACATTTCATTTCATGTCTGGAATTTAAAGCATTATTAATCCTAGACAATGCTCCAGAATTTATACCCGGAAATGAAAATTGTCGCTCTTTATTTTCATACAACTCATGGATCAAACAGTGATAGCTATATTAACATTTGCACACATTTTCAGAAACCCATCGTGTGCGAAAGTCGAAGGTCGTATTTATTTCATTATAATAACATTAGGGGTACCCGAAAGAAATCGCGCATTTTATTATGAATGTATAATTTATATTTTTCCATATTTTTTTCACGTATTATTATAAAACATCATTTTAACCACGATTAGAGACTGTTTTCTATCTTCTTTGCAGTTTTTCTATTTCATTTTTGAAAAAAAAATACGGTTTTGAATTGAAATACTCGTTCATGTGGTATTTAACTTCAGTTATATTTTGAAAACGATTTTAATAATTTGTAATGAATTATTCCTCTTAAATCCCACCAAATGCACAAAATAACTTTTCGGAGTGTTAAACCAGGCTTAGGGGTGGGAACTGGTGTTTGATTCAGATAAATCCATTGCCTTTTTCGACTTATGTTTCCCTTAATGATCTATTTCTCATCTCCAGCTACAATTTAGAGTAAAAAGGGTCAAATTCTTTGCCCAGACAACAAAGAATTGCTTCCCGCTGTTTTTTGTTATCTTCGGATAATACGTGCGGTGTCCAAATTCTCATTTTTTTTGTTATACCAATGCGTTGCAAATGTACAGACTGTACAGAGGACCTTTGAGATTTGGGTCTCTGCGATAATTCTTCGATGGTTATTTGAGGATCCGACTCGACCAGGGATCTCAATATGTCATGATCAAATTTAGAAGGTCGTTCAGATTCGGGTGCATCTTTCAGATTTTTATTTTCCAATTTGAACCTTTGAAACCTTAATTGACATCTACGTGCTGTCAGCACTTCGCCATCAATTTATTTAATAGCTTTAGAGGCTTTAATGGCATTCAAACCTTGGTTGTAAAAGCAACATAGTATCCTTCGTCAATATTGAGTTTTGACGTTTTACCCTTATCAATTATATAACTTGTATTACCAATAAATAATGCTAAATAATAATTATAAACAATAAAAAAATTTCAGACATGATTTCTTCACCGTGACTTCCCATATACATTAAGTTATAAAATACGCGATTTCTTCTTGGTCCCCCTAGCATATATTATATTTTGTATAATATCTACAAAAAATGAGTGTCGAAATTATCATTTTATTTAAATTAAATAGCTGTAAATGTCGTCGCTGTAAATTTTTGTAGCTTATGCTTGGAACTAGTATTATTGATGTCTTGTTTTAATTCTAAGCTAAATAAATTTGGGCGTTATATCATGAAATTATGAAATAATTCATTAAAATTTCCTAATTATAATGCATCTACACCATCACTGTGAATTTTTTAAAGATTATAATTGAAATAAGTATGATTGATGTCTTATTTTAATCGTGAGCTAAATAAATTTGGATGTTATTTATGACATCAATTTAGGAAAAAAATCATTTAAATCTCATTATTTTCTTAACGTTAATATTACCGAATTATGCATCTGGTCTTTGTGTCCTATGTCATATGTTATCGTGTATATTTAAAAAAATGATGTTCTTTAAACAAACTTCTAGTTGATTATTAAAGAAGATCTCTCAGAATTTTTGATAAAAAATAAATTTTACAGCATCGTATAATTAATTCAGCTATTTTCATGAATTCAGTGATGATAATCGCATAAAATAATGTTAAATAGTGGTTAATTTTAATGAAGTTCTTCCTTACATCCTTATGTACATATATTAATATAAAAAATAAAAAAAATTCAACACTATGTGAATGCATATTATTTTGAATATATACCATCTAGTCCTCCTATTTAGTCCAGAATCCATGTTATCCAGTGAACTGTCCTTTCAGGACGTCGTTTTACGAGACTTATGGCGAGGAGCTCCGTCTTCCATAAACTTGAATAGATTTTTTCAATTATCTTGTCAAACAATGGCACAAGTCCATCTTCCAAAACAGAAATATTTTTTTCGGAATTTAAAATTATAACATCTTCTGCCATTACATATTGCATCCCAACTATCCCACTTATTCTCCTAAATTTTACAGTACTCAAAAAATATCTTCTAATTGGTCTGTAAAACGCCGTCACACCCATACTCGTCCACTATAACTAAATTGATAATCGTATATCCTCAGAAAAAGAATACGTATTTCTAAAGGTCTTCAGTTAAATTTTTTTAACAGTTGGACCCAATTGTATCGGCGTTGTTTCTGGAACTTAGGCAATAGAGATTTTTCTTTTTATTCTATTTGATGGTCCAGGTTTATCCAATCTTTGAGAAACATGGACTGGACTAATCATACTATTTACAGTCGATAAATAGCTGTCAATCTTAAGCAATCCTTGTATCCAGGACCTTTCGGAAATGCAACTGATTATTAATTCCAACTGAACAAAGGTCCTGGCTGTTAAAAAAAATGTTCCATGGCCTGGTATATTAGAATTGGAGTCATCAGACACAACTGAAGTCATATTACTGATTTTTGCTCGTCTATTTACTTCTGACATATTAGTGCAGATATTTTAGACTATCTTGAGTAGGCAGGTAATTATATTCTAAATATTGGTAAAAGGTTGTAAAAATTGATTTGTAAGAATTGCATAGAACACCCGACGTCAGAACTCTGAAGCTGAGATTTCAGCATCCAGCAAATCCAAGAAAAATCATGAAAATATGCGGCTAATTAATATGTGAATAATACAATATCAACACTCAAGCAACCGCTTTTTATCGATCTTGTGATTTTGTGCGGCTCTGTAAAAAATGCTTAATAACTTTTTTCTTATTGGAGATAATTTGGTCA
>JAGXCT010032692.1:0-23120 GCA_022495035.1 Philopotamus ludificatus
GAAACCGTGCTAAACGAGTATCGTGTTAAGCGAGGGATGGGTGTATACAATATGTGCGTGATACTAAGAGATATTCTCATTATTATATACAATACGAATTGCGTATTACATACAATACAAAAGTCGCAGTGATTTGATATTTTAGTAGAAAAATTCGAAATATCAATAAAACTTTTTTTACTAATTAATGCGTGCTTAAAAGACGCTTGCACATGCGCTTTTTTTCTCACTCACATCCAGTATGGAGCGAATAGAAACGCATATTAAGTTATTATTTTTCTTTCGCAATTGCGGACAATAGAGATCAATTATTATTTATAATATTTTTTCTTTAGACTTTTTGAGATAAATACAAAAAGTTTAAAAAGTCATGTTTATCCAATTAATCTCGTGTACCACGTGTAATCAAAAAATTACCGCGAATGTGTTAAGAAAGGTTCATTTTTTTAAATTATCCGTCGAATATCAAAATTTTCAAGGTATTTTCAAAATACCGTATTTTCAAAATTAAAAAAACACTCCCGCACATTAAATATTTTTATTAAATATTAATTACTCAACAATTTCAGTATAAGTATATAAAAAATAAGTTCACTAGTTTTTTCGGTTTCATTTAATATAAAAATGGTAAATTTCCATTTCCTATTATAATTTTGTGTCTGAAAAGGTAGCCATGGCTCAAATAAGTTTGGGAACCTAGGTGTTACACGATAACGCCAGACCACACTCGGTCAAAGTGACTCAAGAAAAAATTCTGGAACTCAACTAGCCTGTTTTGCCACATCCATCCATACTACTCCTCAGATCAGAGCAAGTCAATTAGGCCCTCGATATTTTCTTTCAGTCCAAACCCATCAAATTTTATAAAGAGGGGATCGATTAGTTGCCAATGAGATGGGAAAAGGTTATTTTATACAGTAGTGAATACATAATAGATTTTTTAAAGCAAAATAAAAATATGATAAATAATCGGTAATAAGTTATTTATGACTAAACTTAATATGTGCGTGACACTAAGAGATATTCTCATTATTTCGCTTATTATATACAATACAAAAGTCGCAGTGATTTGATATTTGCGAGAGAAAATCATCGAATAAAAGCCTCGCACATAACCTGTACAGCGTCACGCATGAAAGGAAAAGCGTAACGTTTAGAGTTATTTTCTTCACAAACACGCCCAAAATTTAACATTGCCAGAAAATAAAAGGTTTTTCGTTATTTTCCGAACAAGAAAAAAATATTCCGTGTAACAAATTTTGTCTAAAAGTAGTTCTGGTCGGCGCGTATGTAAGAAAACAGAGACGAGTCTGTTCAGAAAAATCACACGTGCGGATAATCCTCTTTGAGAATTAACCAAAAATATTTCGCTACCTCTCGGCACAACACGATCTATTCTCAAATTTGTATTCCGCTTATAAATCAAGCGTTTTCGTTCATGAATTGATTACATATATATGAACAATATATAAGATAAACTTGTTATTTAAAATAATGTTATTTATTATATTTTTATTTACGTATCAGTATTATGAAGGGCACACATCCATTTCCACAAGCCTGATAACATATCTGTTTCGAAAGGCAGAGTGGGGGTGAACTACGCCTCCACATCGTCTTCTTTAATCTCGTATACACAAATAAATGTTATATTCGAAAAGAACACATCAAATTGTATACACAAGGTACACGAGATTTTCATTTGGGACACAGGGGGCCCTGTTCTCGGAGATCAAAGGACAAGCATGTACACAACTTAATAAACTCGAATGCCATCCATTCTTCATATATATTTATTTATGGAGATTGAAACCAATGCTCAACTTCTTCTCGCAGTCATAATAGACAATGTACGGAGACATTATTAAAATTTCGCCCAAATTTATTCCCGAGCGATATTAAGGCGGAGGATATAATATAATATTTGGATACGGAATGTCTGAAAGTGACGGCCTGGGACAATATATACAAGTTTAATGCAAATTACTTGCAAACTTTGCCACATTAATGCTTTTTTTCTTGCTGTATATATACCGGCGAATGTAAATAAAAACATATAATTATGCAGAGAATACATCAACAAGCTAAAAAATTTAACATGTATACGGAAAATGCGTTTTTTTTATTATATCAGCTTGTGAAAAAAAATATGTATACATAACAAGACACAGTGTGTTATATATTTAAATTAGATAAATAATGAAATGAAAATATTAATAAATATTAAGATTATTTCAATTGAAATAAATACGTTTTTATTTTAACGTAAACATAAATATTTTCCTTTCGACAGGCTTTTAAGACCATCATGGTTTATGGCTATTATTAATAGAACACTCACATCATCTCTCGAATTTCATACATACGCCTACATATTTTTTTCAGAGCTTGAATACCCTCTTGTTAATAAATTCGTTATTAAAATACCATTACGCTATTAAATTTTGCGATTTACCAAATACGTATGTGACACTTTTTAAAAATGTTTTTTTTGCCTTTATACAAAGGCACATGAAGATCTACAGACAGGATGACTACGAACTAAATTGACCATCTACTAATCGATACCTGGCACAAGAGCGAATTGACTGAGTCCTGCGAGGAGCCAATATGAACTAGGATCTTTACTTGATAGATGCGAAAATAAAAGCAGAAGTCGTGTAAAAAGATTTAACTCTGAGAAATTAAATATTCCAAAGAAGCAGAAAGATTACGAAGAAAACGAAGAAAATTAGAAACTAATAAAAAATGCTTTATTGACTACAGCTGACGAGGTGCTGGGAAAGACAACTAATACAAAACGAATGGTTCTATGAGAAATGCCAACGGTTAACTGATTTTGCCAAAAATGATGCACTAGAGGGTTTGTAGAAGCATGGAAAAATAAAGAAGAGAAGAAAAGAAAAATGCAAAAAAAAGAAGCGTCAATGATATATGAATAATCTAGAAGAAATAGAACAGCTAAGCCAGCAAGCTAGTTCTAGAATGTTTTATAAAAAAATAAATGACTCTAGAAAAGAGTTCAAACCAAGATGCAATACATGTAGGGTTAAAACAGACAAACTCAACGATGAATCGGAAATCTTGACAAGATGTTTGAGACATTTCGGTAAATTACTCAATCTTGAATTAGCGGCAGATATGGATTTCGTAACAAACTTGCAGAGAGATGACACATATCAAACTGCCCATTGAACGAAGAGAGTGAAGAAGACTTGGTGTGAAGTTGTTGCAGCAGTCTGAAAATTTAAGGATTCCAAAGGAGTGGATACTTGGAATCGTATGTCCCCTGCACAAGAAGAGCGACATAACAAACGGCTCCAACTATAGAGGAATAACCCTGTTGAATACCGCGTATAAAATGTTCTTCAATATACCGTACCAACGACTGTCGAAATACTACGAAAAACAATTGGTACCATCCTTAATAAATCGTTGCAACTTCTTGCCTATGCGGACGATATAGACACTGTAGCTAGATCGTGCGGCTCTCAAGGATGCATGCCAGCGAATAGTAAGTGCAGCAACTGGCATGAGACTAAGGATCAACGAGTCTAAAACAAAATACATGCCCATAGGCCAAGGATGAACCCTCGAACCCCTGAGAGTAGGAAAGTACAGCTTTGAGGCCGTCTAGCAATATCACGAACAACAACGAAACCAAGTACGAAGAAGAACCATCCTGGCAAACCGGAGCTACTTTGGACTTCAAAAGCATCTACAGTCGAGATTCCTCTCAAAGAAGATCAAAGTTAAGCTCTACAAGACCCTTACCAGGCCCGTTCTAACACATGGATCTGAATGTTGGGCTTTGAGAAACAAGATGAGCGACAACTGGATATCCTGGAGTGGGAAATGGCGTATCCGAATCAATAAGGAGATGTACCGACTATACAAGGATATACTGGTCACAGCTATCGTCAGAGTGGTCAGACTCCGGTGGGTCGGTCACGTGTCAAGGATGCGAACAGTCAGCTGCCGAAAAGACCTATGGTTAACAAGCCTTCATGTCCACGGAAGATGTAATGACATAGCGGTAGACCGGATAAAATGGAGAAGGATGTTGGATGAAGTCAGGGCTCTACAATAGGGCAGTTGCGCCTATGATGATACGTACATAAAACTTAAAGAATTCGTCTTGAGTTTCTAGTCCCAGATAGTTGACTTTTTAATTTGTTTTACATAATAAACGCCTTAGAAATATATATTATTTTTTTAAGCATACTAAGAATTAGGGTTATAATATTGATAGATCCAATATTGTCATCATCAATGACTGAGGCATAATTTATTTTATGAGTTTTCACCATTATTTTATGTTTTATGAACGTATAACATTATGCGAAGACGTGAAATATATCATTGCAAATGTCTGTTATTGAACTTCATACATTTTTTATTAACCATAAAGCGATATTTCTGAAAGCGTACATTACGTACGTTACAGAATGGAATTATATCCTTTGCGGTATACGTTTGACATTATGAAAACACGCTGAAAACATTACATTTAATTTTCGTTCGTTTATTTATTTTAGGACCGGGCATGATATTTATCCATTACGTGTATATTTAGCGTTGAAAAGATACCCGAAAGTTCCGAATTTAATCCGATGACCTTAAATTCCCATAAAGGATTTCCACCTACATTTAATACTGAGATAAGCCCATTTCGGTCCATTTACACACACTCATTCAAAATTTAAGAGACCATGCAGGTCTTAAAAAAGGTAGGGGTCCATATAAGCGCGATAACGAAATTCCACGGGTCATCGAGAAAATTAAGCATTTGAATTATACACGAAAATGTATGTATTCAAAGGGTCTCGCGTGTGAAAAATGGAAATTGCGTTACGTACTCGAGAAAAAATAAATAAATTATCATTACGAGGAAAGCGTTCGTTCGGATGGAATTCATTATTATTTTTACACTTTGTATTAAAATCAATTTCAATCAAAAAAGAGTTAAAAGTTCACAGAATCACTTTAGAAAATATCTATTACAATATTTATAAGTGCGTTCGGCGTATACAATTTTTAGGCAATTTCTTTCCTGTGCAAAAATAATAACGTCTCGATATTCAAGATGATCTATAAAATATCTCATAAATATTCCATTTTAGATCGGCGTTCTTCAAAGAGTTTTTAATATAAAAATAAATATAAAGATAGACGTTATTGAAAAATGTTTTCCACCCTCTTATGAGATGTAAACAAATATGCTACCGATATAATGCATATTTATTCTATTAAGTTAGCATTGCCAACTTATTTAATTATAATTCTATATTATTTTTATAAATTACAATTATTAATTATTCAGAGAAAACTAACAATAACACGTATTACCGAGAAGTAATAAATTATTTTACATAGATGTATTTGTTGCCAGTAAGAGCCAGTGGGCAGTAATATAAACATCCCTAAAGTTATTTTTGTATTAAGTTCTATTAGTTATCTTTATTTTAATAAAACATATTTTCTGGTAAAAGGCAGGGGAGGGGAGTTTGTCCCTTTGTACAACAGGGGCACTGCCCTACACACATTTCTCTTAATAAAAAAATAATAATTAGTTGAAATATGCGAAAAAAACTGTATTCGTATGTGTTTGGGCAATCTTGAAAAGGGGAAATCGTACACAAAAGGTGGCTTTTTGTTTGTTGGGTAAGTCTGTTCGGGGCAGGTCTCTATATGCCCTGGCCATATGGTCGTTAGCTTCAGTTTAGTTGTTGATCCGACGCTAACGAGTGTTATTGTTTGTCAGTCAGAGGAGGTAAAGTTTAAAGTTCCGTATTACCGTATACAGAAGGTCGTTTTTCATTTGCTGCTAAAAGCTCTGTTTGGGGCAGACCTGTATATGCCCCGTTGTTCTATATTTTCTAATCGATTCTATAAATAAATGATATCGTCAACGTTTTTAAACCATATTTTGCAATTCTCTCTTCTGGAATTTGTATACCATCATCAACTGATTGATGAGAATCTTTTAAAGTTTCCATAATTAGATGGATTGTCGATTCAAAATTTTCGAACGCTCGTTCAAAATAAATATTTCACCGTTTGGCGACCTCTGCTTTAGACCTACAGCGGATAAAGCTCATGTCAGACTACTGAAATTTCATGCTGCACATTTGCCATCAGGGTTTTAATAGGATTAATGCTACTAAAACCATCAATAAGATTAATAGTCAAATTCTTACAGTTAAGAGATGTAAATTTTGTTTTAAAAAATTTAAATCGGCCATTATAGATTTACATGATAGTCCTAACGCAGGAAGATGTTTAATTTTAGATGATGGATTTAAGGTTATCCTTTAAGTAATTATAAGAGAGACTTTCAACGCCCTAGTCCCCAGTGCAAGAGCACATCAAGAAAGTTAATAGAATTTGGGTAGCTAGTATTTGGGTTATTTCTAAAGGAGCTGTATCCGGAGGTTTTACTATACCCTTTTTATTAGGCAGATATCGAATGAATAAGAACGTAGGGTATATGGATCTTCATCGGATTACTGTCTCTTCAGATCATTGAAACATATCTTCAGAAATAAACAATTTCATAAAGTGGATGAAATAAAGATTCACTTTAATAGAAAATTTAATTCAAAGCCAGCATTTATGAAAAGGACATAAACGTTGCGAAATATCGTTTTTTTCGGTATCCCTTTTTTGAATTTAATTAATTATTAGTGTTTCCTTTTGTTGTTTAGCATAAAAAACTTAAAATATATTGAGAATGCTTTTTTTTAATCAGTCTCTAAGTTTTTCTTGAATAACTCTTTTAATTTAAATCCTATATCTCACAAACTTTTTGTAAATGTCTAAAGAATATAAATAATCAATGACCTTTATTGTCCGCAATTTCGAAAAAAACAACAATATTTACTTCTGTAGCCACTTGTAAGTGAAACCGTACCAGAGACACGTGCTGCGAGAACTCTGAGACGGCGGCGTGTTCTCAGTCTGCGGCGGGACATCATCGAGTTCGCGCGTCATTTACGCGTCATATTGACTAGTAAAAAAATGCAAAATATCGAACAAATTATGAAACATGTCATGATTACTATTGTTATTCTTGAAATAATCAATTTTTTAACATTTTAAGTCAAGATATTGATCAAGAATTAATTAATATCTTGACTTAAAATGCTTGGGGTCTATTTTCCATTATAAATAGAACTCATTCGGACGACGTGGTTTAGTATTTTGATTCGGTATATATTTGGATATTTCGAATTTAACTGTCAAGTCAATGATTTTTTTAATTTTGGATACATTTTTCCTAATAAAACAAAAGATATTTATAAAAAATAATAAGCATTTAAAGGATTTTATTCTCTATTCATTTAAAGAAGATGAAACAGTACGTGGAACATGACTGCCTAACATCATGGGTCTACGATGGAACTTCGGGAATCCAACAGGGTTCTAATTTGGGACCATTATTATTCGTTTTATTCATTAACGACATACAGCATGTCCTTTTTTGTAATTTCTCACTCTTTGCAGATGACTTAAAACTATTTAAATCAGTTTCTTAAATAGATGATGCTTTTTCGCTACCGCTGAATATTAATTTTTGATCGAATGGGCATCTACTATTTTTTTTTTACTTTTTCGAGATCTACAGAATTTCTAAGCTTTGATTACATGCTTGGGAACGTAACACTTCCCAGACAGTCGTCAATCAAAGACCTGGGAATTCTGTTCCACTGTTTATCGGTCTAGTTTCTTTATGTTTGCTAATAACACTGTAAATACATACTTGTACCACCAAGAGAGCATGGATAATGGATCTTTAAAATTCCGTAAATGGCCAGGAAACAATGTATTTATTTATGGAGAACTGAGAGTAACTCTTAACTTTTTCCAAGCAGTCCTCAATCAAAGATTTGGAAATTGAGTTCGATTCTAAATTTAGATTTAATTCACTTGTATACCAGGTATGTATTAGAGCTTCAAGAATGTTGGGTTTTGTCTTGAGAAAGAAAAGAAGGAGACACCTTAGTGATAAGGTTGCTATACGATACATTGATTCGTAGTTTACTTGAATCAGGATCTATCGTCTGGGCGCTATATCGTCAGGCTAGATAAAATCCAGAAAAAAATCTTAAGATCTCTCTACATGAGGGAATTTGGATTTAACTCGAGCTTATATCCCACTGCATGGATTTAGGGTTGGTTGGGGTATGTAACTCTCGAAAAAAGAAGGTTAATATACTTGGCAAAGCACTTCTTCATGCTGTTGGTTGGCGCGGTACATAACCCCCTTGTGCTGTGCGAGTTGCCCTTATGGGCTTATGCTTTTTCTTTTGCCAAATGTGAGGACAGGTGCTCTCAGAAACTCTCCGGTAACCAGAGCTATTACTTTGCTCAACCACTTAGCTAATTAGGTAGAGATTTTCGATGATAAATATCGCCATTTTATTGATCTGTTATATGAGATTTTATAATTCCATATTACAGAGCAATTAATGACGATATTTGTACTTATATACATTCGTTAAATATTTATATTTTTTATAGACTGTATTTATTTGTAATGTTATTATTTGTTAATAACCACGCATTGTCTTAATAATAAATAAATAAATAAGAATCTTATATAATAATTAAAACATCTTTATTTTATTTTAAATATATACGAGTAGTTTGAAAACTCTGTACGTATGTTCCATTTTTTTTAAGTGTATACATCATTCTGAGCTACCCCAGTCCACAGTTGAAAATTACTGGTTCATACAGGGCTCGTAAAATTTCTACATCCGCAGCCATTCTACTGTCCTTTCCATCATTTTGCCCTCCGCCGCATTATAATTGCCTCTCCTCTCACTCTTTTACATTCTGTACTATTAAATTTCGTATATATTTTTTTCGTATTTGAGCAAAAAAGTACTACTCGCGTATAAAAAGACAGCAGAAATAAAAATGGGGGCAATAACCATCTACATGTAGCGCTGTACCAGCTGGAGTAGGCCCGTTACTGGCAATAAGAAACAATTTCTGCAAATATTAGTTCACCTAAGCTCCTTCGGCTTAATCCCGGAGAAGGAATTGAGGTCCAGGAGCTCCAGGCGCCACGTACACAAATATTTTGGCGCAAATTGCGCGAAATACAAATGTTTCTACACATCCGATCGTTAATGTTTCCCAGTGAGAATAGCCGGTGGTTTATTATTCCGAGGCCCGATACATGCCCGCGGGGGGATTTTTTGGATATTGTAATATCAAAAAGCATAAAAATATGCTGGCCCAAAACCCTTTTTGTATCGTGTCCAGAAATTTGGGTGCGATGCCGCGATATATTCGCCGCATATAATAAATACGGCGCTAAAAAAATACACGGCCATTCTTTATTTTTAAATAAACGCGTCCGCTCTCGAATATTCATAAAATAATACTGACTTGATTCTCAGTAATATTTTTTTCTACGAAATTTGATATTATTAAATTTATATATACTATATTAAAACGTTTAACTAAACATCGTATAATATGCAGAATTTCTTATTTCGAATAGCTCTATTAGCATATTAATTTATATTTTACTATCCTTGAAATTTAACCATAGAATAATTTTATAAAATAGGCTAATCTCTCGATTTACGCGGTAGATACGTTCCATGAAAATGCTGTGCAAGGGAAAATCGAGCAACATAATGACAAAATGTAGAGATACGTAAAAAAAAAAAAATTTAAGTTAATCAAAATAGCTCTTTCTTGATTAACTCATCCGTAACGGCGCACTATGGGATAGATCTTGATTTCTATTGCCAATAATGCTTTCTACGAAAATTCGATTTCAGAAAAAAATCGCAAATGATATAACATTGAAGTTTATTATGGCTTAATTTTTATTTAATATTAGTTTACTATAATTGGTAATATAAGGTTTTAAAGTTAATCATTATCAAAATATGCAATTGAAATAGTATCGTAGTATCAAATTCAATTGAGTTCGTCTTCATATTTTTTAATTGCCTATTAATGTTATATAATATATATACCATATGAAAGCGTAGATCATATATTTTTAAAAATATCTAAAAAAATCCCAATCAAATTAATATATTTTCCATTTTTGAAAAAACTTAAATTTAAATTACAATTTTTTTTTTGCGGGGCATCAAATTCAATTGTGTGTATCTTTATGATTTTTAAATGCACATTATTATTATATATACTATAATAAAGCCTATTCTGTCTATGTTTATTAATATATACATATATATATAGCAATAAAGTTGCTTTGCTGTTATATTAGGGGTACCCAAAATTAATATTTTAACATTAAAAATATTTATTAAATATATTTTTACAATTCTTTTAAATGTTATAATAAATAATCTCTATCGTTATCTATAACTATTTGCCATCTTTCTATGACGCTTTTAATTCCTCTTCTATAAAACTTTCAGGTTTTGATTTAGAATAGATATTTAAGTGATTCTTGACATCTTGCAATTTTTTATTTTTTTTGTCCTTTAGCTAGTGTTCCATTTAAATAGATAGAAATCAGATGCGACAAGGTCTGGCGAATATGGAGGATGCTTCAAGACTTCAAAATTTAAATCCATAATTTTTTTTCGTGTCATTTTTGCACTGTATGGGCGTTTACAGAATTACTCCCTTTATATTGACCAAACTTGGACGTTTCGTTATCAATTTTCCATTCAATCTTTCGAGTTGTTGACAATAGAGTTTTGCATTAACCGTGAAGAAGTTTTGAACTTTTTTAGTTTCAGAATAATAAACAAATTTTTATATATCATGAAATATTGTATTTTTCACAGGGCTGTGGAGTCGTTAAAAAAAATCACGACTCCGGCTCGACTCCGACTCCCACGGCTCCACGACACAACTGAAACCGACTCAGAAAGTTCAATTTAATCCAGGTTGTTTCCCTCTGCATGCCCATTAAAATCTTTCGTAGTATAGTCATAAAATAAAAAAAGTTCAAACTTTAATTATTTGCGTTTATTCTTAAAAATAGCATTGATTCTATTAAATTCACATTCATAGAGGCTCTCAAATCGGAATTAAGGTTTTTAAGAGCGGAAAATAACCGCTCTACGGATACTTGGGTTGGCAGTAATGCTGTACCGATCAGTGCTAAATCTTTTACGATTTCTAGATATCGCTGTATTGCCATTTCAACATTTAACTTATAAGTTCGGTCAATTTTTTCCATTATTTTCAATGCATCATAAAATTCAATTTCAGAGTCTCCTTCATCTATATTGGGACTGGGATTCAAACGAAGACGTTTTAGTTTCTCTTGTTCATTTAGATATTTTTCAAAATCCTCTTCAGATTTAATACACATTTTGATTTGATATTAAAGAATATACCATCATCTATATGTATTTTAAATTTTATAAATCTAGCTCAAATGGAAAAGAAGTTACAGATTTTTTGACGTTGAGTTCATGATTCGTCCCACTGTGCGGCGTACCCCAATCATTTCAATATCTTGACATTTGTTTAAAAATTAATTATTATAAGAATGAACCGGATGCGAGCGAGAAAAAAACAACAGCAGCAAATATTGTTGCTTTTATTTTTTTTCGCAATTGCAGACAATAAAGAGCAATGATTATTTATCCCAATTATTCTTTAGAATTGTTAAGACAAATACAAAAAGTTTGTGACATCGAGAAAAGTCAAAAACATAGGGTCCCAAATAATTCTGCACGGCTAGGTTAATAGAAAAATATATTCATAATAATTTTTCAGCGGTACTAAATCAAAAACTTGGGGTCGTCAATAGACTTCATCGGCGGGGCTAGGTTAACCTTCGTCAAAATATTAGGTGGACCAGAAAGAAATCCAACATATTATTATAAAATAAAATCATTATCGAAACTGTTTTCAAACTTTTTTGTTTTATTTAAACAAGGAACGAGTTTTTACTCTGATTTTGACTTAAGTCATATTTAAAAAACTTTTTTTTTTTATTCAAGTATACCTTATGAATCCGAAGAGATAATAATTGAAAGGAACAACCTCTTGGAAATATAGAAAAAATGTAACAGAACCTTCCAGTTTAACTCATGATTTTTTTAGGTCCTCCTTGCTTTAGCAGGGCGTTCTTTTTACGGTGAGGAAATATTCCCTTTATTTTTTCAACAAAATTTGACGTATTAGTTTTATTATTTAATTTTAACTTTCCAATCGTTGACAGTAAAGATCTAATGTGATTGTTTTACCTAAGTTTGAATAATGTGTAATGAATTATTATTCTTACATTCCACTAAATTAACAAAATAACTTATCATAGTGTTTTACTGTGTGAGTTTCCTTTGCTACTTTGAAGCCACTGGTAGTTTATTTAAGGTTTAGATCGATTTTAAGTAATGCTAGCCACTTTCCTACAATATAATCCAGTTTCATTAGCTATTTAACCCTTGTTAGGTGTAAATATTTTTTTTAAATAGTCACCCTTTTTTATAAAAAAATATTACTCCTTTCGCATCACTAGAGCAAGCATTTATTTTAAGATTATAAAGATACTACCCATTTAACCTATATAACTATACTTTTCTCAGAAAAAAATAGTTATTCATTAGATATACCTAGGGTTGATCCTTTATGATGATTAATATAACTAAAATAATTTTGTGTAATAATATTAATATTATTAATTTTGATTTTAAAAAGCTTTTACGTAGATTCTGATTCTACAATGTTTTTTATTATAGTTTTTTTATATCATTATTATAAAAAATGTATTTTTCAAGATTGCTTATTCTAAAAATTTTGATTTCTTTATTAACCGTTTTACTCCTATTCTCTTTTACTCTCAAGGGGCCGATCATCGGCCTCAAAAGTTTAATAAAAGTAAAATATGCTAAATATTTTTTTTTTTCGTTTAATTTAAATTCATAATGTTTTTAAATGATGTATTTCCTGTGTATTGATACATCTGGGGTGACTTGTTAACAGTTTATAACGAGTTATTGATGTTTAACATGCATATTTATTTATTTTATTTATTTATTGTCTACGATGAATGAATAGCATGACAGAAAGAATCCAAATCTCCATATAAAGATTTTTTTGATAGAAAAGCATTTTATACATGTTTTATTTATATATTATAGTAAACACTGTAAAGATACAATTAATATATTCTGAAGTGTCGAACCGACACAGGTTAGTGTGTTAATTGTTTATATTATTTCAGGTGGATTACAATTGATATTATTTGTTTTATAATTATGCATTCAACAATGGACAGATGGCATTAAATTAATTAATTCAAACGCACCAAACTACCTAAATAAATATTTTTATAATACATGGGGAGGTTATGGGTGTCTTCCTCTTACATACCCCTTGGCCAGCGTTATAAAGAAATTCCCTGAATTCATAGTTTTCGTCGTACATACCTATCCGACTACTAACTTAGCTCAGTCGCGGTTAACTTGCAATATCGAAAATATATGCATGTTACCTACAAGCCATAACACTGGTTAGCCATAACACAATATAGAATTTTGTTCATACCATTTTTTTTATTTTATATAAAAATGTTCGCAATCCCTGTCCAAAAAAATGATTTGATTATTTATAAGGTATTAAATAATTATTAAAAAAAAATATATATTCCTTAAGGTTTCATGACATTTGCTAATTTTGCGAAAACTATTTTTTTATGTCTGTCTTTTATTTTTATTTCCAATTAATTTCTTTACATAAAATAATTCATTTTTAGGTTAAAAATGATTTAAAAACTCAAAGTTTATATTGTTTTAGGAATACATATTTTTTTAATATAATTAGAAAACTATCGTTTTTTACTAAAAAAATGTTTGAGATTCTTCGCATATTATATGCAAAAAGGCTGGAATTAAAAGGGCCAAACAGTTATTGAAGTTCTATATTATTAAAGCATATTTATTTTTGAATTTAAAATTTCCTGATCCATGAGCCTTATATTAAACATTTAAAAAAATATCAAAAGAATATGCAATATTTCTTTAATTTACGTTTAATAATTAAAATTTAAATACACATAAATAAATCTTCAGAATCAATTCTGCAAGATTATGTAATATTAAAAAAAAACACATATCTGCGTAAATTTCTGTGTAAATTTAATATACAATTTTTTGAAGATTTAAATTAATGTTCATATTAACGATATAATACACAGTTATCCTTTTACACGGTTTTAAAATAACACGAACCGATTATATTTTTGTATCGATTTTTTTTATACCTTGTTATTAAAAAAATAGAAAAATGAAGGATGCGATATTATTTGTATTCAGAATATTAAAAAAAATTCATCCCCGAAAATGTTCAGCTTTTCATTAGTCATATATGAACGGATGGGTTAATTTTCAGATGAACGATACGTCAAATTTGTTAGCGATATTTTATATTGTATTTTATTACAAAATGAATAGTGTGTATGATTTTTTTATTATGAAGATCTATATTTTTCTGCATCATAAATTAGTGTGAAGCTGTGTTTATTTATGTTCGATCATTTATACGTCAATCATTTAGCATTCAAATTCAGAATAACGGTTTTTATAGCTGCCTGAATAGTATTTATTGCACATTTCAGCGACGTTTACGGCCTTCGTCTTTGCAATTCAAAGTTAAACGTGAATATTTTCACGAGCAAAAAAAAAAGACGTAAAAATAATTTTAATTCTTATAAATTCCAGCAGATGTAGCAGACAATGATGGATGATGGCATGTATCGCGTTGACACGTTACAATGATGGATTTAATTGACAGCATCCCCTAATTACGACGACACACAAATCTGGACCGAACAATAATCTCTGCCATCTTGTCTAATTAGTAATGACTGTCTGCTAAGCGAATAAAGGATCCGATAAAAAAAACTTTCATGGCCGAGGGAAAAAATTAACTTTTGTAATTAAAAGTATGAAACTCGCTTCCGAATCTGAACTCAAGATGACACAGAGTGGGATTAGGTAACGATTATAATATCTGGATTTATTAAAAAATAATCTCGGCTATTAGGCGGCGTAATACGCGTATTTGTTTTCCGCGAAATTATATATATTTTTTTCAATATTTTTACAATACCCAACATAATTGGATGGGTATAAATGTTTTCGTATTATTCAGATGGATATGAATGCTTTCAGCTGTCAAAACAAATATTTTCAGCTATACGCACGATTTTATTTCGTGGATTTTTCTTCATATTTTTCCTGATTTACCAAAGAAATTCTATCTGCGAATAATATTTTCACACAAGCCGAAAGAATATACGGCACGAAAAAAATTATATCATGCAAAAAAAACGTGTAAATCCCCAATCAATCATATAGAGATTGACATGTGGGCACACAAATTAAAATAATATTTAAAGATTGAGTCTAATATTAGGTATAAGCCCAAATTAATTAATTATTTACTACGCGAGAACAAGTTGCCCAAAATCGGATTACACATAAGTAATATCCCCGGATAGGGACCCGGATTTATTTGAATAACAAATATAATATTGTTCGCGTATCTCTCTCCCTCTATATGATAATATGTAAGGGAGTAAGTTGATTTTTCGGATTATAACAATACTTTCGGTACGAAAGTGTGTGTAGACTGTTTAATATCCACTCTATATTATTCGGCCATGATTGATTAGCGAATACCGGTCGAATTAATTTATAAATTTATTCCGACGGTTAATATTTATGATAAATTCAACTCTTTTGCGGTTTTAATTAAATTTTAAAATCAAGGTTGATTGAATTTTTTATCTCTGCGACAAGATTTTATGTTAAATAATTCAGCGCAATTTTTATCAGAAAATTTCTTTGCAATATGTATCAGCGCCGCCGCGGGAAATGGAAAATTCGCACAATGGCACAAATTGAAAATTCTCAAATAATATTCATTATTAATAATTCTTGCTATGCTCACATACTTAATTATTTAATAATTAAAATTTTGTTTAATTGGGATACCAGTTTATAGCGATAAGAATAAAATATTGGAATTGTTACTTCGGTTATCCGGGACACGATTCCATTTAACTGGGATAGTAAAATCAAAATATGTTAAATAATTATTTATTCATTTTTTAAGAAAAGTTTTGGAATCATATTTATAAGCGGCGACTCGTCCTTAGGGGCAACCGGGCAACTGCCCCACACCAATTTCTCCTAATAAAAAAAACATAATTAGCTGATTTATGCAAACAAAACCGTATTCGTATGAGTTTGGACATTCTTGTATCCATCTTGGTCACATGTTTGCTAGATTTGACGCGAACGAGTGTTGTTTGTCAGATAGAGGAGGTAAAAAATAAAGTTCCGTATTGACGTATATAGAAGGTCGTTTTTTGTTTGCTGCGTAAAGCTCTGTTTGAGGCAGACATGTATATGCCCCGCTAGTCTATATTTTCTACTAGATTAAAAAAATAAACAACACCGTCAACGTTTTTCGACAATATTTTGTATTTGTCTTTTCTGGAATTTAAATATCATGATCAACTGATTGATGAAAATCTTTTAAAGTTTCCATAATTCGATCGATTACCGATATCGTGCAATCGTGATTCACATACCTTGGGGACAAGAGTTCAAATAAATAAATACATGTTAACACTTTATGAGCCGCAAGGTTTTACATCAAACCTAGCCTGGGGGCCGCGGAATGTGATGCTAATCCAAGGCTAACATGCACGTGTATCCATCTGTGGTCAAATAGTAGAATTAGATTGTGCATCAGAAAAAATAATGCCAAGTGGGAGTATGGCTCTCACGCCAAAAGGCGTGAGCGGTTTATAACGCTTGACTACAAAATCACGTCAAAAGGCGTGAGCGGCTCATAAAGTGTTAATAATAAGGATTTCTATTTGATTTTGTGAATAATACATATTTTTATATTAAAAGTTTTGTTTATTTAATTTTTATATGTTGATAAAAAATATTTTTGTTTGATTTCGCAATAAAAATTGATAATTCCTATTATTTTTTTGGTTCGACCTCAATGTACAAAAAATATATTTAGTAATGGTTTTTAAAAAAACATACGTGTTTTTGAATCATTGAATTGAATTTGAAGTCATTGAAATTAAACAAGTCTTCGTTGGCTTTCAAAGATTACTACTGTAGTAAAATCTATTAAGTCTACACTTCTACAGCAATTTATTTGGTAATTTTTAAGTTAATCAAATTTCCAGCCTTTCTTCTGATTTTTTTTAGTCTAAGTGTTAATTTTTTTTATAATATGTTAAAAGAATCAAACAATTCTTAATTGGTATGTTGTGAATAATTGTCAGATAAAATAAATTTATGTTATTTCCTTGGCATCACATTCTAAGGTGAGGTTTTGCCCTTTACATAAGCTTTAGTATCTGCAATAGTTAAATACACATTTGACTACGATATAAAGATTTTTAAAGATGCAACGGGAATTAGTATCTCTTACCAATAAACCTCCAGTGCCAAACCACGACACTGATTAATTTTTAGTATTATTTCAGTAGGATTAAAAATTATATTGTCTCTTCCATTTACATAACCTCAAACCAGTGTTTTAAAGAATTTTGTATTTTAAAAAAATCGAATGTTCTGATAATTTTGATGATTTTTTTTAACCATTTAGATCATGTTAATATTTAAGTTAACAGTAAATTAAATATAATAGTTTACAGATCATGCTATTTAATTAGAAATAAAAAAAAGTGTATTTTACAATATTATTTAAATATAAGGGGTAACCGAGAAAAGGTCCTATTTTTAAATAAAGCGTTATATATTAATATTTCAATTATGAATTAAATGCATTCTTCCATATTTTTAGTAGTTTTAACATTTCCAACTTTGTAAACCTGACTTATATGGTGTATTAGCTCAAAAGAATTTTTAGCCAAAAAAATGAACCTCGTTATTTTATTATTTATTTATTTATAAAAAATGTATTTCAATGAATAGGATATCAGATCAAAGGATATTTCTTATTCATTTTACTAATGAAAATATTTTTTTATAAGAATCGTAAAATAAAATTAATGAGAGTAAGAACGTCGATTCGATATCGATGAATATCGTGATGAAAAAAACTTGTTTTTTTTAAATATCTTCAATTCCTGTTATTTTCTGGCCATATATAAGAATTTATAATGAATAATTTCTTGACAATCGCATTATACAGACAAAATGACCTTTTAGACCATTAATTTCAGTTTCTGTGTTGCCAGTTGTACAAGACATTTAGAAAGTCACTGTTTTTGGAACATTAATTTAAGTACATAACCCGCTTTTCGTCCCATGTCATAAGATGTCGTAAAAATGTTAATTTTCGTCTTATTTTATTTATTCTTGACACATTCGAACAGATTTTCTTCAGTCACTTAAATGACGCGGTATCCACATCCCCTTTTATTAATCTTGCGAATTATTTGTAAATGTCCTTGGACTCTAGTCAGAGTATCATTGGTCTATAGGTGATCAGGGTTGTCAGGCAGTGCCTGTGTTCCTTCTCGACTGAGATTATTAGAGTTTCACTAGTTATTTTTGTGCAGATTTAATTATTAATTATTTTTTTATGTGCATTTAATATTTTTTAATGCACTGTGTGTTGATTTTTTTTATAATGCGCACGAGATATAATAAATTGTTGTTACATATTACATTTTTTTTTAATTTGAATAGAATGAACAAACTGTATATAAAACTATATGTAAAGGTATAATTAGATAGACAAAGTGAAATGTAAAAGGTACATTTATAAAATTACATAAAATTTGGATTGTAAATAAATAATTACATAATAATATAATATTTATTAGCAGTATTATGAAGATTATTATTAAAAGATATTGCGTATTTTTTTTTAGTTTTGGTTGAGTTTAAAGAAGTTCTGAGTGTTCAATTTTGCCAGTATTTTTTTGAGCAAAGTGGGGGCAGCCGAGCTCAAGATTTGAGATGCAAAAGGGTTTTGAGGTCTAATAACTGGGGTGTAAAGGGACAGGGAACTTTCTTCCTAGGATGGCATTATTATAGTTAATATTTTTAAAGATATTTTTGATATGTATTTTTCCAGTTAACTTTGGGTCGAAAAATACTCCAAGATACTTGAGAGCTCCATGGTATGGATATCATTAATTCATATTTTTTGGGGAGTAGCTTTATTGCTTGAGTTTTATCTGGGTTGATTTTGATATGCCATTTGTCACTCCACTTTAGAAAAGTATTGATGTATGAAGATTGGAATTTATTGTTTTAATGTTTAGACTACGATATACTATTGCCATGTCGTCGGCATAAAGCAAGAAGAGATTTTTTGGTTTAATGATACTGGGATATCGCTGATGTATAATGAAAAGAGCGGTGGAGATAATTTTAAGCTTTGAGGTACTTCTGCCTTAAAAATACGGGAAGAAGAAGTTCTGGGCAGTGGAAAATTAGTGGCAATTAAAATGACCTGGCCTGAAACCGCGTTGCTCATCTAAAACTATCTTGAGGTCATGACAGATTTTTTGAGGCCTGTTGTTTATATTTTTTTCAAATATTTTACCTAAAGAGGATGAGAGACTTATAGGGGGCGAAAATTTTCTATTATATTACGTGGTTAGTCCCAGAGTATCCGACTATAACTGTTATTTGAAGAATAAATTTGATCAAATTTACTTCAACTGCAGCCCATAACACGTCATTTTCTACGTTCACTGCCTAACCATTGCCAAATATTATTGTTGTTAAATCTAGTATTTTTTGCCAGCTAAATTGCCGATGCGTCCCATTGTGTCCCGTGGTCCGCAATTTCCACTCGGGGTCTTTGTTTACCGCAAACGCGATACCAAAAAGCTGATTAAGGATTCAACATGTCAGCAAAAACTTTCTTGAATTTTCACCTGTGTTTGTCTTTTGGTTTAAGTTGCCTATTTGCCCCGAGACCACACCGGGGCCGAAATAATTTTACGGGATTACCCGGCCGAACTGGCTCTCCCTCTCTGCAAACACGCCTAATTTCGAGAATAAACACATTTTTTGAAATTTGTCGCGAAACGTCCTCTTATTTGCCGGCATTAAATTAATTTATATCACATTCATTAATGTCGGGCAATGAATGGGGGCAGAATTGCTTTAACGGTCCATTTACAAACCTTTTTCCATAGAAGGCACGGTTAATAGTCCTCTCTTTGATCTTTTCAGCCGTAAAATCAAAAGCAACTTGTGATTTGTGGTAATAGACTTATACTTGATTTTGCCGTTGCGAAAGTTTTTTTAATTTTTACATAAAGCTCTCGTATGAATGTTAATTTAATCAAACTTATTTTCATTGAATTCGTTGAATATATGCAATTATTAGCGGCAACCCTAACATATTTACCATGTAACAATGATATAAAAGTTATAAGTAATATAAAATTTAAATAAAGTTATTACACAATAAATAGAAACATAATAAAATAGTGAAATAAAATAGTTTTTGGCATTTTAACATCCATTCTAAGAAAATTAGCTTAGCAAATAACTAATCTAGAATGCATATTAATAATTTAATATTAAATTATATGAGAAACTTTATCAACCTGCTACATAATAATAATACTTCGCGAGATAACGCAACAAAAAAAGTAATTGTTTTTTAAATTATTTTGTAAATTTAAATATATTTTCAATGTTTTGAAATATTAATTTGATACATATTATTTTATTATTCATAAGATTCAATAAAACATAATATCAAAAAAATAAGTCCGATAAACCTGTTCAAACTGATAAGTACCATCGACTCACTATATAGCTTTTTCACCCTAAATTTAACCTAGCCTATTTATTTACCCCAAGTTTTTGATTTTTTTCGAATATTTTTTTTAATATAAATCCTACACAAACTTTCAGTTTTTGTCTGAAATTGTATAAAGAATACATATTATAAAAAAATCATTGTCATTTATTGTCTGCAATTGCCACAAAAACAACAAATTTTGCTTCTGTTGCCACGGACGCGATGGTTTTTCTCGCTTGCATCCGGTACGATGTGCCGAGTGCGAGTGAAACGTACTATTGACACATGCGGCGAGAGCTCAAGGGTGGCGAGACATTGCAGAGGGCGTTTTTGTTATTTACGTGTCATATTGATCCAAAATATTGACCTAATTATGAAGCATATCATAAACAAATATTTTTTTAAAGAAAATCAAGATATTGATAAAGAATTTATTGGATTGGTTTCAAGCCGCTGTGACGAATGGGTTAATCCGGTGGATATTAGCACTATGTATGTTTTTTATTATAATTAAATTATTTAGAGAATAAAACTTAATAAATAAATACTTATCATATACATATAATATCTAATAAAAGGTCACCTTCAAATGTATCTAAAAGAATATTGTTTAATTTGGACTGAAATACATTTCATTTAACATTGAATGAGTTTATTTGGAATAAAAACCCCGTATACAGTCAATCCTCCTATAGCGCTGAAATGAGCTGAGACAACGCTATAGAAATCAGCTGTATAAAAACTTTGGGCATAAAAGTAGGAGGATTGTTTTTTTATTTAAATTTTGTATATTTAACGAAATAAATTCATATCAATCAATATATGTTTCGATTCGCATATTTTAAAAGATTCTTCCAATAATATTTTTAGTTTAACACAAAATATAACATTTGTTGTCAATCAAAGGGTATTTAAATTTATTTCGCTCATTCTGTTTAGGATATTTACAAAATATGTAATCTGTCCTTGAAAATTTAGTGTTTTGTAAAAAACGATGCTCTAGAAAGGAGCACAATAGAAAGGACTGTCGCACACTCTGCTTTAATGCGGAGAACGTTATAGAAGGGTTGACTGTATTCAAAATAAGACATTTTTTTCCAGACTCATTAGACAAGAATATATAAAAAATATTAGAAGGAAAACCAGTTTAAAAACTCTATATTTAATATATTATAAATAATATAAATCTGAATAATCTACTAAGTAAAAACGCAGTAAAAATGAAAATTAATTCATAAAATAAACCATAAGTTGACTAATAAATATATAACTTGTAATTGTTATGACAAACAAGAAATGCATAATGTTGTTTTAACTCTTGAAATTAAATAGAGTAGACAGATTATGATGAAATATTCTATTAATAAAATGTTGTTGTATTATTTATTGTTCATATATTATTTTTATGCTCAACACTTATAACATCCATAAAACCTACAAAGGCCCACGCACCAATGAAGTGTGTGCCTGGGCGGAGTCTGCCCAGTGATTCGTTAAAACAAACCGACCACAATTGTCAGACAGATTCACCTACGTGTCTTACGGAGATAACATAAAACCCCACATAATATTTAATATTTATCAGCCGGGGGGGAAACGCTGGGAGTTGAGGGGAGGGGGTTGTAGGTGCAAGGGCGAAAATAGATTTTCCGAATCGCGGCAGGTATCCGATCTAGTGTTATGGTGAATAAGCGGATTATTCGTATTCCGAGTGCGTCCCCTCCCCCACCACCCCCGCTGGAAAAGTGATATGCCATAAAAAATGACGGGAAAACCATGAACACTAACCTCTTAGCATTCCGGCGAGTGTGTGAAGTGGCGGTGATTCTTCCGCCCGGGGGTGCAGATGTGGCGCCTGGGCCGCTTGACTCTGAATATTGATTCGTCAACGTGACGTCGAAGCCAGAAATTGAAAGTCCGACCCGGGACTCCAAAAACTTATGGGTGCCAAAATTGGGTCCCACAGTGACAGAGGTATAATTTATGGTAAGCGCGGGGCGAGGCTGATAGCGTGCGTGCGAAGCGATCGGCCGGGGCGTCTCTGGCGTCGTGGAAATTCGACGCCTCCGCGAAAATTAGCCCTAATCACCCACTGAAAACATATTAGATATACTAACATATATTAAATTTAAAAGCTTCCCTGAATTTATTCCTCTTGATAGGGCCCCTTTTTAGAGGACTTTTATTCGATCTTTTCCGTTGGGAGATCCTATATCCAACAGAACTTTAAACCCATTTCTTATTTTAATTCAGTAGATTCTATCGGCTTGTCTATTAGGTTCAAAAAAATCTTAAAAGGCTTCCTTCTGAACGTAAAATTATTTATAACCAGAGGCGGCTCATTCATATACACATCCATATATATATTATTATATAAATATATATGT